>SNQJ01S0084579.1:41894-59950 GCA_010110895.2 Picea sitchensis | reverse complement strand
CAATCTTGTCCTCAAGGCTTAAGATGAGGGAATTATTGTAGAATGGTGTCCGACTCCCAGGTGGCATCTCCTGGAGGTGTGTCTTTCCATTGAACTAACACTTCTTGGATGGTGCGATGACAAAGGTGATGCTCTCACTAGGCCAAGACTTATCGTGGCTACAATCATATGGATCCTTCTTCATCCAACTCAGGAAGACTAGTTTGAGTTTGGCACTTATTTCCAATCACCTACTTTAAGAAGGAAAAATGAAAAACATGATGGAGCTTCAACTGACTGGGTATAGATAAATTATAGGCCACCGATTCCACACACTTGAGAACTTCATAAGGACCATAAAATTTGGGCGCAAGTTCCTAGCAGTGGTGAGCTTTGAGGGAATTCTTCTTATAAGGTTGTAGTCGAAGAAATACCTGGTCCCCTTCAACAAAATGGCATTTAGAACGACCTTGATCTACTTGTTGTTTCATGTGATTCTGAGCCATGACCAAATTGTCTTTGAGGGCACGAAGAATAACCTCCTAGACTGTAAGATTTGTGTCAACCTCCTAAACCTTCGAGACCCCTGGCATATAGGAGAGAACTGATGGGGGATTTTCGCCATAGACTGCTTCAAAATGAGCCATGTGAGTAGTTGTATGGTAAGATGTGTTGTACCCAGGGGTAATTTTAGGGGCTAAATTTCGCTCATGGGCCAATTTTCCATGGTTTTTCCAAAAACGAGTTTCGCTATTTTAAAAATGATTCGCCCAAATTCTATAGGATAAAATTATTTTACCTTAAAAATCGCCAAAATTTTATAAAAACTATATAAAAGACTTATAAATTTGAATATTTTTAAAAAAATATCACCAAACATTTATAGTTGACATATGAAGGATTAGTAATATTTGCCAAGGTTTCTACATTTTAAAATAAATTTCCATCCTTAAAATCATCCTTGGTTGTACCACCATTCAACTAGGGGTAACCATTGAGCCCACTGATTTTTCCTTTGATATGCAAAACACCTCAAATATGTTTCCAAACACGTTTTGACAACTTCCATCTGGCCATCCATCTGAGGGTGATAGGCAGTGCTGATATGAAATTGGGTGCCCTGTAGCTTGAACAACTCTTGCCAAAAATTGCTGGTGAAAGTGGGGTCGCTTTCAGAGACAATAGAATTAGGCATGCCATGAAGCTTGAAGATATTATCCATGAAGAGTTGATCCATTGTGGCGACTGTGAATGGGTGTCGAAGAGCACAAAAATGAGCATATTTGGAGAGATGATCGACGACCACTATGATGACTGACTTATTCCCAGATTTAGGCAGGCCTACAATAAATTCCATAGAGATATCTTGCCAAATAGCAGGGGGAATTAGAAGTGGTTGGAATGTTCCCAGAGATTTGACAGTCTCTCCCTTGTTGCATTGTCAGACCTCACATTCAGCCACAAAGGTGCGTTTTATCACTAAAATTTCATCCGCAAATGGTTACAGGAATACAACATCTCCAAACACCTATTAGTTCACCTGTAGCCCCAAAAACGCATTTCCAAAAGGCATAAACTATACAACTGGTAAAAAAATTGGCATGTGTTGAAACACTAAAGGAAGCGCGTGCACGTGCGCTGGCCAAAGAAGCTAGAAGAGCACACATGCGCTCGATGCATGACTGTGTACGAGAAAAGCCATGCACTCCTTTCAACGATGCATTTATGGTTCTTGTAGGCCCCTCACCCACTTCTAGACTAGCTCCAACTTGATTTGACCCTCAAATCTGAGCTGAATCTAAATGGGGGGTTGGTCAAAGACCTAAGGGTGCCCTAAAGAGCCCCTTGTTGACACTAAAAATCGGTTGGATATTGCCTCAAAGACTTGCTATGAGAAAAGGCCATGAGTGCACTAAGAATTTAAGAATCTCATTGTATTTTTATGCTACCTCTATTCTCCTACAAGAATCATCTTTTCTTCTTTGAGCATTCTAGCATCATCTCAATAAGCTATTCACCTCACCTCTTGAGGGAATAAGCTTGGATTTCTTCACCATTTTCTTTCTATTTTATCATTTGTAAGAAGAGATCTCACATAGGGGACTCAAGAGCCCTCCCAAGGAGGAAGAGGGGATCCACAAGTACTCCTTTATCTACGGTGTTTTCCCACTAATATACTTCTCCATTGGTGGCATGATTATTGGTCATTTGTTTGATTGATTTTGGTTCTAATTTCCTCATGCATTTTAGTTTTATTTCTTTAGTTATTTTCTTAGTTGTTTATAGATTAATTGTTTTTTTATTTCATGTGATTGAATTGTTTGATTCATACACTAACTTTTGTCCTGTCTAGAAGACCCAAATAGACTTGCAAGTGCCCTTGTTTTTCTCATTCAAGTGGAAAAAGGGACACAACAGATTGGCGACCATATTGGGGATAAGTTATCAATTTCCTCCCTATTTGGGTTGTTTGAGAACTTCTTTTTGACCCATTTTCCTTGTAGGGATCATAACCGGCCTAGCCTTACTTGAAAAGAGCTAATTTTGGAGCTGGAGGATGAGAATTCCACTTAAAATCCCCCCCCCCTGAAGCGTATCAGAACGTGTACAGGTTTTCCAGCCCACAGACGCGCATTTAGAGTATTTTGCGCAAAAAGAACTTCGTTTCTCTACGAATTCTGCGCATAGTGTGCCAAAAGGTCCTCAGTTTTCTATGCATTGTGCACCCACTGTGCCTCTATCTGAACTGTAACCCATGCATCTATCAAGAATTCCAACATTGTAAGTGTTTTTTGTGATGTTTGGAGGCCCCTAGCCTTCAAAATCTTGGATTTATGCAATTTGTAAATGCACTACACTTAGATTCCCTCTCCACATGAAGGGTTAGTCAAAACATAGGCACTTAGGGGGTTAAAAACAACCATATTTCTCCTCTTTTTCTTTGATTTGCCTCATGGATGGATTTTTTTGATTGTAAAAGTTAAGCTTATATCCTTTACTATCACATATATAAACACTTGCATTGGGACCAGAAATCAAACTTCAATCATTGAGTATTCTCTTCTCTCACACCATAGAGCGGTCT
Organism: Picea sitchensis; assembly: GCA_010110895.2. Classification (NCBI taxonomy): domain Eukaryota; kingdom Viridiplantae; phylum Streptophyta; class Pinopsida; order Pinales; family Pinaceae; genus Picea; species Picea sitchensis. The sequence goes on along the minus strand of SNQJ01S0084579.1, from coordinate 56,886 downwards.
TGAGAATCAGAAAAGCAATTGAGGGAAGCTTTCATCTCCCTTAAAATCTTTAGAAGAGGACAAATCCCCCCTAGGGCTCCTCTTAGTTTGTTTTTCAAAACATCTTAAATTTGTAAGGGTCCATACATTCCCACATGTTTCAAAGATAGGATAGTTTTTGAAGCTACTTTCTTAGTTTACATCACTAGGGGAGTTTAAAGATTGTTAATGGGCCCATACATGCCAACATGCTTGCAATCTAGATAGTTTTTTTAATATTTCTTAGATTAAATCAAATTAGGGAGTTTAAAGGATTGGTAAGGACCCATATGTACACATGTTATTTCTTTAGGGACATTAAAATTCCGCAAGGTTGTACCAATGGCATCTAGTAAGATAGGTAATCAATATTTGTAAGGACGACACAAAGTCCACATTCCTTTTATTTTCAACAATTGTCTTTTTTAAGATTCTTACCAGGTTTTTGTTAGTTGACTCTGCTACCCCATTCCCTTGCAGATATTAGTTTGAAAAATATCTTATCATGATCCCTTTGTCAAGAGCGAATTCAATCAAGCGTATGGAAGAAAAGTAGGCAGCGTTGTCAAAAATGAGGATGGAGGATAGTCCGAACCTTGTTATCAATTGTTTTTCTAGAAATTGTATTACTACCTTTTCATTAATGGGTGTGAGAGGGATGGCCTCTTTCCATATTGTAAAATAGTCTGTAGCAGTCAAGATATATTTATGTTGTTTCAAATAATTGTGCATAATTTATCCTATGATGTATGTTCCCCATTGCTCGAATGGCTTGGATATAGTAACCAGTTGGGGTGGAATGGATGCTCTCTTTTCCCTACCGATGCTTATTTGACAAGTTTTACGTTTCCTGGGATATGCTTGAGCATCCCTGAACATAGTGGGACAATAATAACCATCCCTCAATATTTTATGAGCCATGGTTTGTCCTACAAAATGCCCACCTGCTCGGCCGTCATGGAGCTCTCTCAACACCTTTTATACATCGTCATGTTCAAGGCATGTAAGAAGTACTCCATCATAGTTTACCTGAAAAAGCACATAATTTATTAGGTGATATTGAGAGGATTTTAACCTGAGGGATCTCCTTTCACTAGGATTTAGATTTTAGGGACAACACCTGTGATGCAAGAGATAAAACAGGTTCCCATACCGGGATTCTTGCCCGGGAGGTACTTATAGGGCTTTGCCACAACATAATGATAGATCATTTTCCCAATCGAGGTCTTCTACTTTAATCAGATCTCGGGCCTCAACAACTAGTTTTTATGTCTAGATCAAATTCCTGAACGATTTCCATCCAATTTCCCCTCCTTTCTCCCATCTCCTGTTGGGTAAATAAAGATCTGACTGTGGGGTGAGGGACTATGACTTTGGTGTGATTCTTTGAGATATAGGATCTGAAATGTTTGCCTGTTTTATATACTGCGTAAGCCTATTTGTCTATAGTCATGTAGTTTAGTTCTGTTCCTTGGATATTGGTTCTCATAAAGGATACTGGTGCCTCATTGTTTTCATCATCCTTTTGGGTAAGTACTACAACCAAGGATTGGTCAGAAGCAAAGGTATAAAGAAAACAATCCCTGCCAAAGGCAGGGCTTCACAACACTGGTGATTGTGATATTGGAGTCTTGATGTTATTAAAATATCCTCTTCTTTATTCATCCCATTTAAAATATGCATCCTTGTAAATCATATTTTGTAAAGGTTTAACAGTCTCAGTGAATTCAAGAGTAAATTTTCTCACAAAATTGATCTTCCGGAAAAAAGATTGCATGGCCTTTTTATTGTGACGCAAAGCAAGTTGAGATATTTGTTTTATCCATTCGGGGTCGATGCTTATTCCTCCTTGATATATGACGTGACCTAATAATTTTCCTTCCTCTACATCGAAGATGGTTTTCTTGGGGTTCAAATATATTCCATATTTCCTACATCTTTCAAAAATCTGACTCAAATGTTGAATGTAGTCTTCCTTGTTTTTTGAGTATACTGTTACATCATCCAAATATACTACCACACACTTGTTAATCAATCCCTGAAAAGATACATCCATGGCCCTCTGGAAGGTTTATCCTGCGTTAATGAACCCGAAGGGCATGCGTTTATAAGAGAAGGTTCCCCACTTGGTTCGGAAGGCATTTTTTAATCGATCATGTTGTGAAACGAGGACCTGGTTATACCCGAGAAATCGCCTAGAAGGGAAACATTTTCAGAGTGAGAAACTATTTGTAAGAGTTGTTCCATGGGTGGGAGTGGGTAGTTATCTTTTTCCGATGCTCTGTTAAGGTTTCTGAAATCCACACACAGGAGGAGCTCCCCATACATTTTTCTGACACACACTAAATTGGCTACCCAGGCAGAGTGTCTAACCTAAAAAGTAATATTGGCATCTAACAATTTCTTTAGCTCTTGATACATCAAAGGTTCTAGAGATGGATGGTACTTTTTGAGATTTTGTTGGAAGGGTTTTACTCCATATTTAACAGGATTGTGTTTTGGGCAATGCGAGTGTCGTGAGTTTTTAATTCTCAGTAGGACCACACAAAGACATCTTGATATTCTTTAAAAAGTTTGAGATAAGACTTTTTGTCCTCTTTGGACAATGTTTTATCTAGATTGACGTTCTTGGGGTTTTCAGGGGTTCCTAGGTTTATTGTCTCATTTATAGGACATGAACTCCCTTTTTTTGCATTCTTTGACCCTCTAAATCTTTCCCTTAGGTCGAAAAGGTTCTCTAAATTGTCTATCGCTTTCGGTATCATGTGAAACCTTGGTTTATTATCAGATTGATATGTTCCTTTCTTATGTTCATGGAAATTGGATTATGTGAGTAGTTCTTGGAATAATTCGTCATCAATGGCTAGATCCTTAAAATTCTCCTAGTTAGTTAGGAATTCTACAATCTATTCATCTCCTTCATGTTGTTAGGCACCAAAGGCTTGTAGAGTAGTTCCACTGTGAACCTAGAGGCTTCATAATCTTCTAAAGGAGGTAATCTCGAGGCTGCGGTGGCTAAGGAGTCATCAAGAGTATTCTTTGTTCTGGGAACAATAATAATATTGAAGGCCTCAAAATTTTCTATTAGTGTATGTACCTCTTGATAGTAATTTATCAAGTGAGGTGAATTGAAATGGATAATATTTTTCACTTTCCTAACGATAATTTTAGAGTCTCCAAAAACTTTCAGTTCTTTAATGTTTAATTATGTAGCTTTCTTCAATCCCTGAACTAGAGCTTCATACTCAACAATGTTATTGGTGCATTCAAATTATAGTCTACAGGATAGGAAGTTTCGCTTCCCCTTTGGGTCAATGAGAATAAATCATGCTCCCGGACCTTCTTTTGATTTCGACCCATCAAAGCAAAGCATCCAAACTTGTGATAAAAATTTAGTAACTTCTTCATGCCTAGTTATTTTCTCACCTCCATATTCCTTGTCTGGTGCTCGCAATAGAGGATCCTAACAGAAGATTCTTTCTTCTGCGGCTGCCAGTAGATTTACTTGAAAATTAATTTCATATTTTTGAGTGAGAGGTACATCAGAAGAGAGAGGGGCGAAATTGCCGAAATCAGAATCACAGGAGTAGTTTCCTAACACAGGGAAATCTGTCAACAAGGGTTCATTGATAGCTTCTAAATATTTAAAAGTGTGTTTGAGATATCTTTCCCTATCAATCCTAATCATTTTTGTATGTCACTTTAATGGAAACTGAAGGTGAGCCCAGTACATACTAAAGTATCCATTTATTTTCTCAGACCAATCTCGACTAAGTAATAGTCCATAAGCCTCTGGGATGTCTACTACGATTATGTCAATTACTTGAACAAATTCCGAGTGTGTATCCATTCTGATCATGACATATTTAGTTCCTCAATAACCTTTACATGAGTCGTGTCTAGTTATATAATGTGTTTATCACTTTTGAGCGGGGTTGCATTTAATTTATTACATATTGACAATGGAATGACATTGAAGGATGCCCCTGAATCGACTAAGCAATTATGCAGGTTTTTGTTGAAGAATTCAAACGATAAAAAAAAAGGTGGGACAAAAGGATTTCCTCTTTTTTCTAAAGAGAAAGCATTAACACTCGGTTTATTCTTTAAATCTGAGGGAGATGGGACATAACCTAGATTAGTTCCCGTCATAGGGGCTTATATTGACTTTAAGGCCCATAACAAAACATCCTTTTGTTGGGAAATTCTGCACATGTCCATGAATGACACATTATCCTTCATCTTCTTTAAGTCCTCCAGTACAATATAGTCTAATTTAGGAGCTTCATGTGTGTGTTTGTTAGTGGGATTCTTTTGAGAAAAAAATAGGGGTTTTGGACGATCATCCGCTTGATTCACCCTGGATAACTGAGTGGTAGTGGGATGAGCTTGGACCGGTTAACTACTACCTCACGTTTGCATAGCTAGGAATTTAGTGGGAGCTTCCTGCACTTCAATGATGTCGTTGAAAGGCATGAGGTGGTTGGAATCCCATAACAACATGGTTGTCTCTTCCAATGGCTCATGACTCTCCTGATAAATAGCGTTTATTGCCGAGCCACTGGGTTGTTTTGTTAGGGAGCATTCATATGGGAATCGATTAGTCATTAAATTCATAACATGCAACCATTGAGGTAAATCCATTTCTGAATGATTCTCTTGGTGGTAAGTGCAGAAAGAGTCAGATGCTACAATTTCTAAGTCAATGTTGAGGTTTACTGGGGGAGGTTCTATAGCTTTGAAAAGTAGATTTATTTTAAATAAGGGTTTATAAGGTCTCTGAGTTTGGTTTCCCTCCCCAACACTCCTTTTCATATCTACAATCTCATTGGAGAGTTTTTTGATCATCCTCTGCAGATTTTCTAGAACTCCTCCTTGTTTATCAAGATCTAGTTCTGTTTGTTTTACCGGGGGTCTTGTTAACAAAATTCCTCTCTTAGGTAGTGGTTAGGTTTCTTTCTTAATCAGTGAGATCTAACCTTCTTTGCATCCTTTCATTTGGAATTCAATCGTCTTAGCTTCCTCAAAATGTTTAGGTAGGGTATGTTTGGCAGCCCTTTTTACAAACATGGATATTGAAGCAGGGAGAGCATTAGTGTATACCTCAATCTACAACTCATGAATAGGTTTAGATTCGGGTTAAAATTTGTTCAGGATAGTGGTAAACTGTTGACTGAAATAATTAACCTTCTATTTTGAACTCATGGTGGCAACAAAAATTTCAACCATTAAAGCTCATGTGGTGGTCTCTTCTACAAATTTGTCTAAGAAATATTTTTGAAACTTCGTCCAACTAGTTATGGATCCAACATGCAAGTTAAAATACCAAGTCGAGGCTGAATTATCAAAGGTATATGGAAAAATCCTACTCACTACATCCTCATGTTGTACATTCATCAATCTTATAGCTAACATGAACTTTTTGATATGGTCTTCAGGTAATCCAGAGGTTTCAAGGTCAAATTTGGGGAGTAATTTTTTGAGATGTTGGGGTAGGCTATGTACCCATCCTAGTATTTTCAAAGAATATATGGTCAACCGTGGTTTATTATATTGAGGTTGATTTCCCCTTTCTTCATTTTTTTCGTTATTATCCTACATATGTTCCTATTCATAATCTTAGCGATCTGAGTTAGACCCTTCCTTGTCAGATTCAAAATCGTCAGGTTCAGAGTACTTACCAGCTAGTGTTTTAGGGATCAGATTAAGGGCTTGTTCGATCTCAGTGAGGGAAAAATATATCAGGTCTTCTACCATGTGAAAAAAAACTTGGTCAGGAGTGTCAACAACTAGTTTGCTAACTTGTTTTCTATGAGGAAGTAAAGGAGCTAAGGGTAATGATCCAATTTTCCGAGAGTAAGCTATTGGAATTGTTCTGAACTGGTTCAACTCTTGATGGGGGAGAGCGTAAGGTATGCCAAGGAATAGGTTTTATACTTATTCATGCTGAGGTGATTTACTCATTTTGGGAGTACTCTCTGTATGTGGGTTGTCTTGAGAATGACTAGCCATGCACGTGGGTTGTTTTGAATCTATAGGCTATGTGAAATATATTATCAGAAATGTCGTTATCCATTCATTCGTTCATGCTCTCCTTCTAGCGCTAATTCTATTGAGGGGTCAAAAATCCATGTAAGTCAAAATTAGGAACCAAACCCACTTAAGAGGCCTAATTAGACTCGTAAGCATTTGATAAGTGGAATGGTTCTCCAGATATTTGATCGGGCTAATTTATCGATGGGATTTACGGGTAACTGACATGTTTATCTTTTTTTGAAAAGTTCCTCCTTCAGGTTAAGTGGTTCTCTTTTTGTACTTTTGTATTCGTGAAAAAATCTAGCTACAATAAATATGATGGCATAAGCCAACTCATGACGGGAAATTACTAAAGACTAAAGAATGTTGAGCTTAGGATAACCCTTATACGTCAATGTGTAGACAACGATAATCATAACTACTTCAAGCTTAGCAATAATACCTTTTACTTGTGAAGATATATCATTGACTTAGCTAAAAATTGTAGAAGCAAAATAAATACATGACAAAGATGAGTGTAAGAAAATTAGTTCTCTTAGCTCTGCTATCAATCACATATCAACACATCCATTTTTTTTCATCATCTAGAACAAAAGGACTGTTATAATATTGAAAGATAACTTAACAATAGATACAAAAAATATTACTCAATACAACAACATAATCAAACTCGAAGACATAAAAAATCCATCCTTGATCCAATCAAGTTGACGTTTCAGATGAAAAAAAATTGTCTTTGGTTCTAAACAAAAATTCTCTATTAAAGTTGCACAAAAATAATTCTTTTACAATTCTCAAAAAACTAGGTCTTTTCCAAAACCATAGAACTTTTGCAAAAGGTCAATCTCCCTATTTATCAAGGATCACTAAGCTAAAAATAACTACTAGAATTTGTGTTAAGTAAAACAAAATTGACACATGACAAACTTTATCTTGTCGTTCCCTTGAGATCATCCGGTTTTTTACAGTAGTGGATGATTTCTCTCATACTCTGCCCATTTGAAGAAAAGTTATTCACATGTGTTTGCATAGGGAAACCTATGCTGATCCATCATTGCAGCAAAGACTTCCTTTATATCCATTTCTCATTCTCTATACGTGATGATCTTGACACTTAAGCACTGGAGAGATGATAGGGCTTTAATTGGGTGATCCACAAAATTCTTTACAGGACCTGGATTCATACTTGAAATTTCTGAGATCTCTTCCTCCCATGCTGAGTCTTTCTCTCCATGTCATTTGACTATGTCATGCAAATCAGTGAAATTTTCTGGTGGGTCGAATTCTGGTAGGCCAATGTTTTCCATCTCTTGATTGATTTTCTCCCATGTTTTCTTACATTCTCTCCACATTCCCTGTATCTTTTGCTGAGGTTTCTGGACCATGCTCACCTAGTATTCAATTGCCTTCCTGATTTAGGGGATGTTGATATCCATTAGTACTCAGATGTCATGTTCTTCTGAGTCTCGAGCTTTTTTTACTGTGATGATATAGTCAATCCTCTCTAAGGCATGATGTGATTTTTCATACCACCTCTCCACGTATTTAGAAGTTTCCAACCCCATGAGACTATCCTCTTGAAAATCAGGGATGCATGTGGTGAAGAGGTTTTGTTCGTTTGTGAACTCTGCATATGTGTGTCTGAACTCACTTCTCAGGAATACTACTACCTGTGGTGAATCCTGATAATAGTTCGCTAGATGAATCATATGATACAACTCTTTCTTTGCGGATTTTAATTCATTTTCATCTCTTTTCACTTTTTCCAGCGTTGCATCAATTATAGCCATCCCTGCCCCGATCAACTCAGTAGTCTTAGCATTTTCTATGTTGAGAAGTGTTTCCTCTGTGGTAATAAGGAGTGTGCTATCAAGTGTGAGCCTAATTTTCTTGGTTGTCCTTCTCATCACAACCTTCCTCTTTCTATCATAAGCGATCTCTTAGATGTCGATGACCTTTTCCACTAGCTCAGGAATCTGTTGGTCTCCCCAAGTCAGAGTGTTTCATAGACTTCTTGTTGTATATATTTGTTCTATGACTGGCTCTTGTAGTTATTTAGTAGGGGGAGCTTATGTATGTCCCGGTGACTCGACCTCTTGTTAGGTTTTGTCAACTGGTGGATTTTTGGATTTAGATGGGGAGAGGGGAAAATGATCAAAATTTACTATAGTATTGCCTATTTAGGTGTCAATTTCTTATTGTTTTTTTTCTTCTTCCTGTTCACCAGATCCCAACTCCTCCTTGGAACTGTCCATATTATGTTGAATTCCTGATTGGTTGAGAAAATTAGTTTCCAACATGCTTCCAGCCTGGTTGTTTCCTTCGTGGGGAATGGAAGTCAGAGCTTTAGGAGTTAGAGTAGATGTTTCTCCTGGTTCTCCCTCCTCCATAATTGGTACTGGGGTTATGAGCGAAACCCCTGAGTTTTCCTCATCATCGTATATGGTAATCATGTCTATGAGAATGTCGGACACATATTTCCCACTTGATGTTATTGTTTCCCCCAACTGCATTGTAGCATCGGTCGACGACCTTTCCTGTGGTGACACAATTCCTGGGTTTTTTGGATGAGCGGTCTCCTCTAGTGGGATTGACTCAGAGCCATTTAGATCCTCTCCAATTTTGATTGTGTCGACTGAGGTGACCCTTATGGGTTCTAACAGTTGGGGATCATTTTATAACCTCTCGATGACTCTTTGGGATTCTTCTAACAACAACATCCCTATCCTCTATGCCTCCATAACTTATACTGCTCTGTTCTCTTCCCTAACCTTGAGGTCTTCTTGAGCCATATGTTCTATTTCTTCAACCTACTCATCCATTTTCATGGCTTTAAATGTTGTCATATTGGGTTTAGATTTTCTCTAGAGCACCTCCTCCCAGTCTCGGGCATCTTCCATAAATGTTTCATCTTCAAACTTATCATGGGCATATGACCAGTAGGAAGATACCTGTGACGGATGCTAAGGTACTAAGCCCTTTGGGTCATTCTTGCAAAATTGTTCTGTGGGAAATCTATACTCCAACTAGATCAAACCCTCTTGTTTTGCTTGAGTAGTGTCTTTCACCATGTAAAACCCTACATGAAAGCCATAGGGTATGAATTATATCTTCTTGTCTTTCACCAGAGTGTCATTATAGCCTTGTAGAATATTTTGATAACAAATTTCCCCCACAATGAGCCTGTCTGGGAAATGAATGGGGAGTAAATGTGGAGCACCAATGGCCCTAAACACTCTGATGTAAGTGGTGTTTTCTTCTAGGTACCAGTGGCCTACTTTGGAAATCATCTTCTTGGTTGATGTCGTAAGCCTTGGGAACTCTTTCTTAAAAAGAATAAAATAAACTCTAGCTATAAATTCATCACATATAAGAGCATAAGATCTCTTGTACCTGTTCTCCCATAGAATGATGAAATGTACATGCACGGGTAGCTCCACAACATGCTAGCTCATATTCATGCCTGTGAAGACGTTCCTTGCATAGATCACGTCCAATAGGTATGACGCCTTGTGGAAAGTTGATGTTTCTCCATCCTTTGGCATCTGGGCTTGTAGTTTGTTGGTGCTGATTTGTTTTGAAATAATCGCTCCCCAATTGAAGTTGTTGTTGGAGATTCCCAAAGTGTATTCTAGGGGCATCCACGCTTCTGAAAATTTGGTGCAATCCCTTTCCTTGTATAATCGACATATCAGATCCATTAGGTAGATATATGGATCTCTAATACTGGTTGTACCATACTAGCCATTGGTCCTGTTCGTAAAGTTTTTATCCTCTTTCCACCATGAGGCCATCAACCCTTATTGTATCATGGAACTCATAGAATTTTACCAAAGACTCGGTATTTAAGATTTCCTCCGGGTCTCTGAGTTTGTAGTACTTATGTACTTCTACTGGGAGGAAAAACCCAACACATACGCTATTGCCATCAATCAAAAATAATTTTTTCGCATCAATATGGTCGATTATCCACCTCAGAGTTTCAATGCAAGGCAGGACCGGGGTTTCGCAGGATACCATGTGCAGGAAAGATTGCATAATGTTCAGGAACACTTGGTCATTCGAACATCCATATCATTGTGTGGCACAAAATCTGGGTACTCTTCCTGACTGATTATGTTAAACAAGTCTCCCCACTAAGGGAGCACCACCTTTGATCCAATACTCACCTCTGTGTCGCTGAATGCAGGAGGTTGGGAAAATAGATTTTTAGTGGACGTTTAGATGTCTGGCTCCGTTTTAGTGGAAAATATATATCTATCTAGTAGCACCAGGTGAGGATATTTCTCTTATTTCCACTTCTTTCAGTTTTGGTGATCTCGACGAGCGCTTGGTCATTGGATTCCTTGGAGGCATTTTCCTGCACAAAGACCAAAGTGAGATATCAACCTAGAGAAATGATAATGAAAAGTAAATTGTTGCGATGGATAAAATAATACAAATGGTTCATACCTCTCCTTCACACAAAATTGACCTGGTTTAGATTTCTGAAAATAGACCGTGAGCTTCTAAAATGATTTCTCGCTCCTTCGACTGCTCTGGTAATGAAGGACTTGGGTATTGAATACTCCGTTCAAAATATGTATTTATAATTTAAACATGGAGCATATTTACCTTGTTGCATCAGTTCTTGAATTCATGGTGTTAATGAAGTCTACACAATCCATCAATAAAATCTGAATCATGCTCAGGATTAAATGTGATCACAGGCTGGTGATGCAGGAGCAGGGTGATACATAGTTCATCATCGGTTTCAAACTCCAATTGTTTGGTCGACGCATGGGTTAGTGATGTGTGTTAATAGAAGAATTGATTGGCCTATTAAATAACCAAATCGGATCTTAATATTCATTGAATATGACCCATCCCGTCGTCGATGTGCTATTCGTCCGACCGTTTAAACAAATGGATCGATGTCGGCAATTTTATTAGAAAATGTTCATTAATACCTCTTTTAGAAAAATATATGATGTTGAACTAGACTGTCATGCAATACTGATGTTGAAATGTTGACCTAGAAGGGTGATCATGACACGTGACATTTTATTTTGGTCCTTACTTTAAAATTTTCTTCGAAATCAGGGATTTTCTTTAGACATGGCTCTAGGAATCTCAACCTATCATGTTGATGATGAAAATATGTCGAGGATCGACGATTGGTGAGTTTCTATGTTTATTACTTGGTGATTTCATCCCTCAGAGTTCGTCGATGTAGATAATGTATTACGGATCGGTGATTGACACTCGACGTTGTGTCGAAGTAAATATTTTTTGCCATTCTTAAGGTTCCCTTCGAATATCGCTGACCTTGAATGTATCGACGATCGTCAATTGAAGGTTTGTTAGGTGTGTCGATTGTTATCATTTTACCTTTCCATTCTCCTGATGTCGATGATACATCAATGATTGAAAATCGATGCTTGTCATTGTCGTATGATCAAATTTTTTCAATGTTGATAATGGGTGCATAACTTAAAATTGTAGCTATGTATACTTAGACAAAATGCCAAGTGTTCTTTTAGAAAGAAGTTAATATATTCAATAGGTCCAAATAAATCCGAATGTGATTGATGATAAGACATGGAAATAGAAAACTTAATGATCCATACACAACATAATAAATTTAGAAAGAAGAAAAAAACAAAGTGGTACCCAAAAGTGAAAAAATTTCAAAAATCTTTTAGGGTGTGTTGAGTGCTCAATAATACCCTCCCAGAAAAAAGAACGTTTGACCCTTTCATAGGTTTTGGTAAATTTGGAATGCCCTACTGTGGGTGAGACATGAAGTTCAGAAATCACCATGGATTTAAGTTGGTATTTCTTGCATAAATAAAAACTAATTTGTAGTGAAGCTCTTCATTATGTAAAGAGTACCCTGGAGAAATTGAATAATTGTGTCGCAATTGGTGGAGCAGGCTAGAAAGTTTGGGGTCTTGTAACCATTCTTGATGAACAAATTGGAGTCAATTTGGTACAATGAAGGAGAAGAAGAAAAGGGACCCAACTTATTCATATTTCTGGGAAAGAGCGTCAATGTAACACCCTGTTTCCCCCAGTTTGTAAAAATAACTGGACTAGCCAGAACTGTGGAAAACTCATGAATGTGAATATGTGATGTGAATGGACCTTATGGAAAAGGTCAATAAATGTGAATAACATTATGAATTTATATTACAGGACTGCTGAGAGGGGATGTGTTGAAAAAGAGACCACGATGGCGGTGGAAGGCACCTGGAAAGGTGGCGTTAACTTCCACCGAGAATTAATACCATATTTGGAATTCACTAGCCTAGAGAACCAAAAGTGGCTCGCTGGCCCTGAATTAAATGCCTCGTAGGCTGGTAGGTTGATGGCTCCTCAAGAATTAATGAGGGATGGGGAGGTGAACCACCCATCCGTAGAGCCATCAGACCTGACCAGTGCGAGGGAAATCACGCCACATGCAACCTCGCAAGAGGATAAGGCATGGGGTAGAAGCGATTGGGGGTAGACGCGAGGGGAGAACTCTGGAATTATGCAGAGTGAGTGATAGCAGAGAGGAAGGAGAGTAACCTTCGCTCCTGGTCACTGGCAGAAAGAGACGTAGTCTCACAACATTGTGGTCTCAGCTCGGGGGTGGCTAGTGGTAAATCCGCTGGGAGTCGCTAATCCTACGGTTGGGTGGAAACGAGCACCCCTCTCAGCAGTTGTATAACACTTGGTGTTATTTCTGATAAGTGTTTTTCCTTTGGCATCTTGAAATATATGTATTCTGATAATTATGCTCATAATCTATGAAAACTATGAATGATTTCATTATAAGAATGTCTGTATGGTGTTTTGATCAGTAATAGTAGTTGTATATTTGTATGAAAACACTACTTATGGCTTATGTCCTCATGAATCGTTATTTATATACATACTGATCTAATTCAGACTTCACGTCTGGTTCTCGGGAGAACGATACCCTTATCTGCCTCAGATAGTACCCTGGGTAAACCTCCCCATAGAGATACCCTCCTTGAAAAGTCCATCAAGAACCAGGAAGGAGAAGATGAAGGCATAAGACCTTAGTAACCCTGCATGAGGAGGAACGATCCTCTTGAAAACCCGAGATGACAGCATAAGGATGAAGTATCGAATCGACGGACGAGATCCCATCGGGAGATCTGTGGTCACTCACGACCGTCAGATCGGAGGAAAAAGATGGAAGGTTAAGTACCTTATCCCTGATAGGTGTTGATCGATGGAAAATATTTCATCGGGAAATCTGCGGTCACACCCGACCGTTAGATTGCTAGGAGAAGGTAAGGATGTTAATAGCCTTACCCCTTTGTTTTCTGTGTCTTCGTGGGCAATGAAGAATTCAGGATCGTAGATCTCCAAGGTCCATGAGAGTATCTGGACCGTTGATTTTTCCACGTCCAGGGAGTCGTGGAAGAATGCAAGGGTAGGAGCCAATCTGAGCCATCAGACCTCGGCTGGAAAACCCGACAGTCGTTGGACCTGTCTAGAGTTACCCGAGGGTTAAGACCCCAGTGTATAGGGGAAAAAACCCTGGAATAGATCTGAGCCGTCGGAACGACGGAGGCCATGTGTCACGAGATCTCCCATTTCAGGAAATCAGGAATCGCGAATTCGTGAATTTCCATGGTGAAAACCCCAGAGTATATCTGAGCCATCTGAACGACGAAGGCCACGTGTCGCGAGATCTCCCATTTCGGGAAATCCAAAATCGCGAGATTGGGAGTCTTGGCGACAAGGGATTGGGACTTTCCATGGTGGAAACCCTGGAGAAGTTGTAGACCGTCCGATTTAAGGAGGCGACGTGTCGAGAGATTACCCGTTTCGGGAAATTGGGGATCGGGGATTCGGGAGTTCCGTTGACAAAAACTCAGGTTCTCGCCTTGATAAATCTTGACCCATAATGTTGAGACGTTAGTATGTGGCTAAGTCCTAATGAACGGATGAGATTACTTCGGGGAATCATAGGGTCTGTAACGACCGTCCAATGTGAGGAAGAGATGCCGACTTTAATTTGGGGCATGAATGCGCTTTAAGATAAGTAATGAAAAGATCTAGATGGCCAGAGTCCACCCGCCCAGATCTAGGACGGAGGTTTCATTCCGGAGCCCCCTTGTTGTTCTTCCTTGTTGTTCTGCAAGGCCGACAACGAAAGGATGATGAAAGAACAAGAAAAGAAAACCGAAATTAATGCAGTTTTACTGCAGAGCTTATCCGCCCTACAACGAAAAATGCAACATGAACCCGAGATGTAGAAACATGGTCGTATCAGTGGCCATACTGAGAGGATCACCTCAAGAAAGGTCCACCCCAGAGGTAAAGGACCAGTGCCAGACGATTCCACAGAGAAGGAAGTTGGTGATTCAGAAGGCTCTTCCAGCAGTAGGACCAGTTCCTATTCTTGAAGAAAACAAAAGAAGAAAAAGACTTCCAAGGGTCATAAATTTGAGGAATTCAGAAAGGCCAAACCTCCCTCCTTCGACGGTGAGGTAAAGAAGGGAGAGGAAGCTGAGGCCTGGCTACTTGGACTGAAGAAATATTTCAGAGTCAATGATTTTTCAGAGAATTTGAAGGCCTGCGTGGCCACTTTCAATCTAAATGGAAAGGCTTCGATCTGGTGGGAAGACCTTAAGAATATGAAAGGGGTCCGCGAGGAGGACCTGTCTTGGAAACAGTTTGAAAAATACTTCCGGAAGAAGTATTTGTCGGAAAGATATTTCGACGAGAAGGCTAAAGAGTTTTATGAACTCAAATTGGGGTAACTCACTATAGAGGAACATGTCAACAAATTCCTCGACTTATTGAGATATGTACCCTACATCAAAGAAGAGAAGGCGAAGGCGCAATGCTTCATCAGTGGGCTACCCAAGGAATACCGAAAACGAATTGAATTTGACGAGCCAAAGACCTTAGAAGACACTATTCGAAAAGCAAC
>SNQJ01S0084579.1:21307-41884 GCA_010110895.2 Picea sitchensis | reverse complement strand
AGAGAGAGAGAGAGAGAGAAAGAGCTAGCTTATGCTAGGCCTCCGTAGGTAATTAGGGAGCTTGGATTCCGCATAAATCAACGAAAAATTTGATTGAGGTAGTGGGTATGTGACAATCAACCACTACATTTTCCTTTCCCTTCTTGTAAATGATCTCATAATCATATCCAAATAGCTTGGTCACCCATTTTTGTGGCGTCTTGGATGAAATTCATTGTTCCATAAAATAATTGAGACTCTGATGATAAGGTTTGATTTGGAATTGTTTACCCAATAAGTAACAGTGCTAGAGATCCACAACATGCATAGTAGCTAACATTTCCTTTTCATAAATGGATTGGCCCAAATGTTTCTTTGAAAGTTGTTTTCTAGTGAAGGCCAAGGTATTTCCATCTTGCATGAGGACAGATCCAAATTCCTTTCCCAGAAGCATCACATTCTAATACAAATGTCTTTGTGAAGTTTAGGAGTGCTAAGACAAGGGTCTAGCACATAACATCTTTTAATTTTTGGAAGGAATGATTCGCAACTGAAGTCCAAGTGAAAGAATTATTTGTAAGGAGGGAAGTGAGAGGAGCTGCAATCTTTCCATAATTCCGAACAAACTTCCTATAATAGCCCATTAAACCCAGAAAACCATTCAAGATATTAAGAGTTTTATGGAGAGGCCAATCTTTCATAGCTTCAATTTTCTTAGGATCCACTCAGACACCATCCTTTCCAACAATATGACCTAGCTATTGCACTTCTAAGGCACCAAAGGCACATTTAGATTGTTTGAGGAAAAGTTGGTTCTTAGAGAGAAGATGGAGAACTTGATTCACATGGGAGAGATGATATGACCAAGTTTTACTATAGATGAGAATATCATCAAAGAAAACTAAGACAAAATGACGAAGAAAAGGACAGAAGACATGATTCATAAGAATTTGGAAAGTGGAAGGAGCATTACACAATACAAAGGGCATTACCAAGAATTCATAATGACCCTAGTGAGTGAAAAATGTCGTCTTGGGAAAGTATTCTTCTTTCATGTGGATATGATGGTAGCCAGAATGTAGATCCAATTTGGTGAAGTATTGAGCACCACTCAATTCATCCAAGAGGTCATCAATGATAGGAATGGAGACTTTTTATTTGATTATGAGTTTGTTGAGGGCTCGTAAATCGAGACACATGCACCAAGTAACTTCTTTATTGAGTACCGTGACCATAGGGGAATAATAGGGGCTATTACTGGGATGATTAACATCGGCTTCAAGTAATTCGTGAACAATTTTCTCAATTTCATACTTCTGGGTGAAGGGATGATGATAAGGTCGAACATTGGGAGGAAGACTACCCAGGATGAGAGTGATGGAATGATCATGGACACCACAGGAAGGGGGAAGTTCTTTGGGGGTGGTAAAAAAATCTTAGTGGTTTGAGAGGATACATTGGAGTTCGGGATGCACATAAGGTGTCTCAACAACATGAATGTCTTATGAGGAAAATCTCTCTATGTCTAGGTTGAAACACAACAGATAGAAATGACTACAGAAATCAACTCTATCCCAACAACATGATATATAAACCAATGTGCAAGAAAGATAAGAAAGAAGCCTACCTTGTCCAGACGTTCGATGATGTCCATCGTTGAGCACTTTGAACCAAAGCTACATACCTACAACAAGTTCTCAACAAACAAGCAAAAACAAGCATATGGTGGAAACATAAAAGGTTAGCACATTAGATAGCATAATCCATCAATGTACACAACAAATAAGCCTATGGATAATAATTCATATATTTTCAAGATATCAATTGGATAGGAAAGGAGTATTTCTATTAATAAATGATTATCAGAAGTGAAAATATTACAGACTTCCATGTCAGCATGAATCAGAACTAAGAAACTGAGTTCCTTCCAACTGGGCCTCCACCACTTCAATCCTCCACCAAAGGCAAGCTCATATAAGGGAGACAAAGAGGTTCTCCACCAATAAGGGAAGATATTGGGGGTTCAACACTGTGTTCAAACTTAAAGGACAAATGGATGCAGACTCAATATGAAGTAAATAATTTCTCCAGAGTAACTTTTCTCTCAAAGTTGAATTCTTTCTCCTTTTACATAGCTCAAAATTGGCTTCTTTATAGCCCTCAAAATTCAACTGAAGGGTCGAGTCAGAGCGTTTCCAGTATATGGAAGGCCAAGGATTAGATATTTCCTGTCGTGACATGGAAACACGACATTTAATTTTGATTTTCTGGCACAAATTCTTATGTACACAGGTTGTAGTGGAGCAACTTGCATATACACTTGTTGTATAGGTTGCAAGATGCGTACAAGTGGAAAAACTTTATATATTTGTATCTGGACTTTAATAAAAGGGAAGACAAGTCTGCATATGGAAGTGGATTAGGGCCCTCTCTGGAAGATGCATAGAGTGAGTAAAATCTTGCTCTAACAGATGCCCCCTAATGTGTGAGGTCATAGGAGAATCTGCGATGGCCGAAATACATTATAAACAACCCAGAAGTGGAATGGTAGAGAACTAGCTAGACAAACTCAATTGCTCATTACATTATGCACTGACTTTGCATGCATGGATTCCAGAAATACACTGCAGATCCATGTGACAATATACCAAATAAGTGTCTATGGCCATGAATAGGAAAATACAAAAGCAGTTACATGTGAATAATTGTCCTAGTCATGAACAAAGCCCAGTAGTACCAGTCTCAAAAACCAATATGAAGATATCTATATACCATGGGGTACAATCTAATATTCCATGATCACTTAAGTCATATAGGTACTGGTCAAATGAAAAGGAAGCAACAGATCAAGAAAGTTGTGGCCACATAGTGATGTCTTCAAGTCTTCTACACAATTAGCCAAAGGTGCAAGTCTACATCTTGTGAATAAAGGAGTTGAGGTCAAACATAATGAGACATCGTTTGATTACCGATCATTGATGTATATTGTTAACAAATGTGAGACAACTTACCGATAATGAAAATAGGTATCAAGGCACTGAGTACATTCTTACAAGTGTGAATAGAGGAGTTGGTGTCAAACACCTGAAGAATCCATCGATCAGGAGACATTGAAGTATTCCCAACAGTCGATGGTGAGAGAGCCTACCACCAATGACTACAATCCTCAAGGTACTCATAAGACTCTAGGCCATGTTTCCAGAATAAATGGTCTGATGTCGATGGAAAGAGACCTGCTGAAAGGAGAGCATTAAGGCATATCTCATCAATCAACATGAGGTTCAAAGCAGGAGCTTCATGATTTGGTGGAAATCAGATGAAGAACATGTTCACGAACCAACGAACCTGTGCATCTTTTGCATGTGCCAAGTGCAAGCGGTACACGAAAAATACCCTCTGAATAGCAGCCAATGATGAAAATTGTTGACAAAGGAGAGGAAACCACCAATAAGGCTAATGGAATCCAAGACACTGCATGAATCCAAATGTGTGAATAGATGTCTTGTTGTCGAACACAAGGGAAACCACCCAGTCAACGACTAATGATGAAATGATGACTGTTGGGTTCAAGGTTACCTACCAGTGATGGAAGTATGGCTAGGGTGCATGATAGGACTACAATATCATGTGATTCTGAGACAAACTGAGGGTATGGCCAACATGCAAAGTCAAGTTTTATGAGGAGTGGCTGACACAAGTTGATAGACTTCCTTTGAACAATATCATGAGACATATGGAGTACTCCGAAAACATAGACCCGATGATAAAATCATGAGATGCAGTAGGCATCAATGAAGTTCTCTATAGGGTCTGGAAGAGTAACCAGTCGGTAGAGAAGACTTTGTAACGAGATCAACTTCCTAAGGTCATTCTAATCCCAAAATTATAATGATGAATGGACTCAAATGAATTTGTGCTATGTTCAAAGGCGACACAACTGTTGTCGATACAAGATAATACTCCCTTCCCTCCCGTATTTTTTTGTTTTTTCATAATAAACAAATTCTATGATACAGAGGAGGAAGCGAGTGTCACAAGTAAAAAAAACTTGTTCTAGCAGTGAAACATACCTATGCTCAATGTAGGGAAGTGCATGCGGTAGATGGACACTCGAGGGATTGTTCCCTCCTAGGTATAGGGTGTCAAATTGTGAAGGATATAAACAAGGCTCTACTTGGTTGAGGATGAAAAAATACTGAGGCAAACGGTTTATAACACAAAGAGAGAAATGGCTATAGGTTCAATACTGAAAGAAAGGGCATGAGATGCAATCACAACTTAACACCAAAAAATGTACCTTTTTATATATTTTAGTCTAATTGGTGTGAAAAAATGGGTTAACTTGTGCCAAATAGACGTCTTTTCAAAACCAGTTTTATGAGTGTGAAAGAGACAAGTTCACTTGACAATCTTTTCATTTTTTGATAGCGAGTTGGAAAATAGCCTAACTAAGACTCATGACCTTTCATATCCAATTTAACGAGTGTGAAAGGGAAAAATAACTTGGAAATATTTTCCCTTTTTAGACGAGTCAGAAAAGAGCTTAACTAAGACTCATGACCTTTCAAATCCAATTTAACTAGTGTGAAAGGGACAAATCACTCGACAATATTTTCCCTTTTTAGACAAGTTGCAAAAGAGATTAAATTAAACTCGTTTGGGAGATTCTAGGCGGCAAGTCACGGGGGAGGTGTTGGAACAGGGGTAGACCCAGGGTTCAATGCTACAACAACGCACCAAAAAAACCCTAACTACCGACCCTTTCGAAAACACCTGCGAAGCAAATGAAGTCTCACCTGAGGTAGAAGTAGGGGTGGTTGCATGAATCCAGTGTTTGCAACCTTAGCTAGGACAGAGATCTGTGATTCTAACACTTAACAGAGCACTCAACAATTAACATTCATCAATATCCAGTTCTTAGTTACAACACAATTAAACCCTAATTACAGAGTATCACAGTATTCATTCAGATATAAGTTATTGAATCACTAAGCATATGTACATAAGTTAGATCTAACATCCATCCATATTATTAAGCACTCAACATCAATAGATCTATCTATCATTCATCTATATTAAAGAACTAAGCAATTAAACACATAAAAACATCAATAGATCGCACAAAGCATAGCAACACAACATGTACGTGGTTCACCCCCACCCTGGGGCTATGTCCACCAACTCTTCTCTTATTTATGATATTTGGTCAAGCTTCTTACAGGCACATAGCATCCAAGTCCCACTTCGTAGAAGATATGAGATCTGCATGCACTCTCTGAGATCCTCCTTCTTCTAGCTAGGGTACAACACCAAGCCTTCATACAGTCTCTTACAATTACTTGCACTAGCCTTGCAAGCCTCACACAATATGAACAAAGCACTTACAACCCTTGATAACATAGATCCAAATCTAGCACTTAGGACACCGACCTCTAGGTCTACTTCTTACATTGCCTAGCTACTTATTTATACACAAAAAAATAGGCCTAATCATGGGTAAACTCATGGGCCGACATCCCCATACCAATTGCATAATCATGAATCCCCAAAAGGGCCCTAAAAGGGGTCAAGATCCCACGATCTCTGTTTCGTCTTGCACTCTTCCTTCGACAGCCTGTCGAAGTACCAAAATTAGGTCAAACATGACCAAGAATCCCCAAAACTTGGTCAAGGGCCAACAAGCCTCCAACACTCACCTGTGACTCATCCCGAGTCAATCTGATCTAATCATTTCTTCTTCAAAAGCCTCAAGCTTGGCTTGAGCTTCTTCTACTTGTTGTTGTTCCAAAACCTCTTGTTCAGTGAACTCTTGGAAGACTGCTTTGTTGACAAGTCCCTCTAGGCGTTGTTCTGCTGCAGTGACAACTTGCTCCAGTTCCACTCCTCGACCTTAAATCTATATAAACAATTGGCAAGACTCATCCTGTACAAGTTGGAGCCTTTGATTTACTTCCATAACTCTTCTCTGAATGGTGTGGACCTGTTGTTGGGTTGTGCGCTGCTCCTAGGATCACTTCATTCTTTCCACAGCTGACAGGGGCTTCAACTGTGCCTGTATTGTCTCTGCTTGATACTTCACTTCCTGGAGCTATGAATCCAGTGCCTTCAATTCTGGATTCTCAGTGAGTCTATTATATGTCTTGGAACTACGATAACTCATTTTCTTTCATTCCAGGGCAAGGACTTTTATTCTTTCAACTGCACTCTAGGAAATTGCTTCTCTTTGATCCCTTACATCCTGCGGGGTGTTGGGCACGCTGTAGAGCTCTAAGTCTTCTATTCACTGTTGTAGCTGTTGGATAGCTTCTGTGAGCTTCTCTACTTGATGCATGACTTGATCTTCTACCTGTGGCTCTAATCCTTTGACAGAGTGGAGTGCTCTGTTGACTGCTTCTTTCACTTCAAGTTGATCTGCGAGCATATGTTCTCTTTCTTGTTGCATTTGTGCCTTCTCTTCTTCAAATATTTCTTGGAGAGAAACCTTCTCTTATTCTGCAACTCTACGTTATTCTACGATTACACCTTGCACTTGCTTCAAGGCCTGGGTGGATTGTTCTGTTTCTCCTTGTGCACGACAAAGGCGAGCTTTGATCGCATCAGATAGTTGGTGGAGTTGGGTTGGCTCATCTCCCAACTCTGGTTCTCCCGATGGTAGGGGCGTAGTGGAAACTTCACGACTGGGCTGAAGAGATTGTTGTACTCCTCAGAGTTCAACTTCAATTCTATCATATATTTCCTCCTGATTGGCTTCTTGTTTCTCCACTATTTCCAATGAAGCATTGTTTAGGGCTGCTATGATGAAGTCAAAATCATTGGTAGTGAGCACAGTCTTCATCTTAGTTATGGTGGTTCTGGATTTCTTCTGGGAAGAAGGTTTATGGGGGGAAACCTTGCTATTTTTCATAGGATCAACCTCATCTCTAGGCAGTGTTACTTTTCCTTTCTTTTGTTCAGTTTATTTTAAATTTATCTCTTCGACTCCATCATCATCCCCTCAGCCAGGTGATACTGTAGTAGTCTTTCCTGAGGCACTTCTTAATTCTTGGACCTCTTCAGTATTCTTCCTTCTGCTAGTTTC
Source organism: Picea sitchensis (assembly GCA_010110895.2). Taxonomy (NCBI): domain Eukaryota; kingdom Viridiplantae; phylum Streptophyta; class Pinopsida; order Pinales; family Pinaceae; genus Picea; species Picea sitchensis. The sequence continues at coordinate 34,827 of SNQJ01S0084579.1, read as the reverse complement.
GATTGTATTCTTATCTCTGTGGGTGGCCTCCGGGCTGTCCAGTTGAGGGCCAGACATCTTTGTCGGGTCATCGGGGATAAGGAGGTCTGTAGACCAATCCTTAGTGATCTCCTCAAGGTCCTCTTCTGTGAGTTTGTAGTATGACTGAAGTTGCTCCTTATGTTCATCGGATCGCGCTGTAATGTATATGAGGCACCGATCTATGCAAAAATTCATTAGGGGTTGGAACCTATGTAGGGTTTTTAGAGTCATGCGAGGTTCAACTTCGATGGCTCTCTTCAGTTGAAGGTAATATGTGTGAAAAATAGTGTTCGATTTCCACTATTTGTTCATATCACTTGAGTACCAGCGTGTGGTGAACTTCGCAGCAAGCATCTTGAATGATTCAATATCTGGGAATTTCGTACCTTCCAGCATCTCCTAGGAAAAAAAGGTGATGGGGATCAGGAGCTAGCTAAAGTGAAACTCGTAGCCCTGATCTTGTGCTTTGCGATAGTCTAGTTCTAGTCGATTAAATAGGTACATCACCCAGTTAATATATAGGCATTCTACGCACTTCCCCGTGAGTTCAATGACGAAGCATGTGACTTGCGTAGGTCTGTTCTTCCTTACTAACTTTTCGGCTATTAACTGGCAGGCTAGGCGCGCTGCACCATTCTGGATGGAGGCTACCTTGTAGCCTCGTGTCCTCCTTTCAACATCGCCATATGTATCCTTGATCTTCTGTGCTAGTGCACAATATGTGGCTTTTCCTGGATAGAACTCCTACGGGTCGGGTCCTTGCATACTTAATATGGTGATCCCATGGATCAATATCAAATCTACTGTGATATGACGGTTTATCCATAATTAGTCTCCATGGTAACATGAGAGGAGTAACTTGACACAAGCATTAACTTCTTGGTGCCTTCCAAAGTGTTGGATTTTCATTACATTTAACAGGGTGGAATTCCTGAGGTTCATCATCCATGGCTGGGGGAATTACCTTTGAGTTCTTCCCATTCATCTTGGTCATGTATTTATACGAGGTGAACATACTATAGTTATTTCAATATTCGAGGTTGAAGTCATTGAAATTCAATGCTACGATCTCGTCATGTTGTGATCGAACTACGCGTATCCCCTTTGGGAGGTACGCAGTAGCCATGGTGTACGCGAAATATCTTGGCACACTATCTCGACTCACTGCACCGGCCAGAAGTGGGATGTAGTCAGGAAATATGGTCGGGATCAACTTCTTATTTGCTAGGTTATCTCTGTGTTTGGTTCTCTTTTCCGCTGATGGTCGGGTTGGTTCGGCTCCGCGAGCAGTCGACAAAGAGGCTTCCACTCCCCTCGTCGATGATGCTTGTACACCCACAGACATCACTCTTTAAGACATCACTCTCTCAGAAATGAGGTAGATGAGTACCTCGTTCACAGACTCTTCAATTGGGCTAAGTTATTCAGACATACACACTCATGGTTGGATATCTCAGCTTCAAAGAATAACTGCTCAATTCAACAGGATGTATAGAAATAACACGATGATCACTCTGCAAAATCAACTATTATACAGGCTCAGATAGTCAAGGTCGTAAAAATTGTTCTCGTTGCATGGCATGACGGGATGAATAGATAACTTGGCAACATATCTCTTGCAACATGCGAGAAGCCTTCATTAACTCAGTTATGTCCATTATGGCGTGGTCCCAATGGTCTGGTGGCAAACTTTCTGACCATAAATGCCTTTCTACCCATTCGGGCCGTCGGTCTAATGGTTATACTGTCCCTAATGGCTATATTTTTTCGCCATGTCAAAGTTCCATGTGACGTTATTCTGATATCCCGACGAAGTTTCAGTTTTTTTAATTTTCCCTTTGTGAAGTTCCCTCTGGAACCTTCTGTAACTTTTCAATATTTTCTCTCTTATTGCTGAGCTTTCGAGCCTTCTTCCCAGTGAGATTCATCTCGTTATTCCTCTTTCCATTCTGATTCTTGTCTTCTTTTGGCATAGTAACTTCGTGCTAGTGATATTATTTCCCACTATCCAAGGGTAAGACTTCTTCTCTAGCTGGGGTAGATGCTCTATTCTCATGTACCTTGTGTTTCCTTCCAATTTCTACATCCAAGTCTCTAGTCCTAAGTAGATTCGATTTGTTCTCCCATTCTTCAATCAACTGCACGATCCTCCTAGTCATGAAATCTTTCAACTCTTGCTCCTTCTGCTCTAAGACTTCTTCTTCTTTCCTTCTGGCCTGATCTCTTTCAATCCAAGGTTTTCCTAGTAACATAGCAAATGGATCATTGTTATAAAAAATTTAACAACTTCAAAATCTTCCTCTGTCGAACTTCCATTGGTACTCATAGATATATGGGTGAGATTTACACATAGGTCTGTCATCTTCCCTCTGAATAGTCCTATTCCTCCCAATGAAGGAACCATAACAGGCATTCCTAAAGTTTCCCAAGTTCTTTCTGTCATAATATTCACCTGTGTTTCTTCATCCGGAACACAGTCAATGTCAAAATCTCCTATTATTGTTTTTATGCATTCTTTTTCTTTGAATATCTTTGATAAGATGACATGTCGGTGGTCATTCAGGGTTTCTTTCATCTATATCTATACTTTCTCTGATTCTTTCTGGGGTTCTGTGATGGTTTCAGTTGCTTGACCTTTCTCATGGTCTTCTTTTCTCATATTCATCCTTTCAACCTTAGCAATCATTCTAGGGAAATCCAATAATTCATGGTCCATATCTATGCAATAGAGGAAACTAGGTCTTCTACCAGGGCATTCCTTAGCTAGATGTCCCAGTCTTTTGCAACTGTAACAAAGGGTTAATCCTCATTTTCTTTTAAATGATCCCCAACCTTTCCTGTACTGCGCACTAGGATCATGGTAGCTAACCTGCAACAAATTATTTCTAAGGTCATGCATCCATTTGTTAGTCCAAAAATTCTCTCTATGCATAGGTATAACATATATTTCATTATTCTTATCAGATCTACTCATATAAAATCTTCTTTCTTCTATCAGTGCCCTAGTTTTCAAACTAGGACAAATCTTATCAAACATACCTAGATTCATACTCTAGAAAAAAAAAATTCCACTTAGCTTACTTCTACAGAGCACAAAGCTTACAGGTCTTAACTATTTAGTCTCACTCTCACCTTTGTTAGTGCACAAAGCTCCCAGATCTTACGTATTTTCTTCAGATATGACCCTTCCTCTTGGCACAAAGCTCCACAAATCAAGTAGTGTTGCGTATTAGGGAAAACATTATATGCACGAAGCTTTTCTCTTTTTCAGTTTAGATCTTAGCACAAAGCTCCTTTTTCCTTAGTTCCTAGCAATCATAGTTTCAGGTCGAATCTTTGCACAAAGATTCTTCTTCCTCAGTTCCCAACAATCACAGTTCCAGGTCCCAACAACAGAACCATTTGTTGGCACAGGGGAAGACCCAGGGTTCAAAGCTACAACAATGCACCAACAAAACCCTAACTACCGACCCTTTTGGAAACACCTACGAAGCAGATGAAGTCTCACCCGAGGTAGAGGCAGGGGTGGTTGCAGGACTCCAGTGCCTGCAACCTTAGCTGGGACACAAATATGTGATTCTAACACTTAACAAAGAACTCAGCAGTTAACATTCATCAATATCCAGTTCTTAGTTACAGTGCAGTTAAACCTTAATTACCGAGTATCACAGTATTCATTCAGATATAAGGTATTGAAGCACTAAGAATATGAACATAAGTCAGATCTAACATCCATCCATATTATTAAGCACTAAGCATCAATAGATCTATCTATCATTCATCTATATTAAAGCACTAAGAAAGTAAACACATAAACACAACAATGCATTGCACAAAGCATAACAACACAACATGTACGTGGTTCACCCCCACCCTAGAGCTACGTCCACCAATTCTTCTCTTATTTATTATCTTTGGTCAAGCTTCTTATAGGAACATAGCATCCAAGTCCCACTCTGCAGAAGACAGGAGATATACGTGCACTCTGCCAGATCCTCCTTATTCTAGCTAGGGTACAACGCCAAGCCTTCACATAGTCTCTTACAGTTACTTGCACTAGCCTTGCAAGCCTCACATAGTATGCACAAAACACTTACAACCCTTGATCACATAGATCCAACTCTAGCACTTCGCACACTGGCCTATAGGTCTACTTCTTACAATACCTAGCTACTTATTTATACATAACAAAATAGGCCTAATCATGGGCAAAACCATCGACCGACATCCCCATACCCATTACATAGTCTCGAATACCAAAAAGGTCCCTAACAGGGGTCGAGATCCCGCGATCTCCACTTCATCTTGCACTCTGCCTTCGATAGCCTGTCAAAGTCCCAAAACTAGGTCAAACATGACCAAGAGTCCTCAAAACTTGCAAGAGCCAACAGGAGGCCAAGGCTCCTATGAAGATCTTCTGTGGAATGTGAGTATCTTACAAATAACTGACATAAGCTTGGGAAAACCCAAATCTCTCCAATTCAAGGAGGACAAATCACTAACGGAGTATACAGTCTCCGTGATAGACCATATAATCTCTTTTACTGGAAAATACATAGGAGGTGGTATAGTATATCCCCCAGGACTATCCCAGTCAAAGGTGATTTCCTCAAAACAAGGAGGGAGAAAATCCGGTGAAAGAAAAAATATCTCTTGTTCACAAGGTGTAAGGTTAGGAATACCGACAATATGATTGAAGGATGTATCACTCTCCACAAGGAGAGTAGGATTGACTAGATATTGCACCGATATCACCACTTATTCAATTATATTTTGAAGGGTATGCATGGTAACAAGGATAGGGGACACATTACCCTCGACAACAGTGGTGAGGTCAAGAGAGGATTGCAGCGGTGTTACCACCGTTTCAATCAAAGGTGGAACAATGTGTGGGGAAACCACATATGCCTTAGAATATGAAGGGCCCTTGGGTGAGCCCCACACTTCTAGTATCCCAGTGGTATCCAGACACAGATAAGTATGGTGATCTCCTTCACAAGTCCTGAAAAGGAACATACGTCTGAGACGTCTAGGTTTCTCGATGCCCCCAGCGGTGTTCACAATGGATGGTGACATACTCTCAACATGACATGCAGAAGTTGGAGATTTATCTCCTACATGATGTATGAAGGTTGGATATGCGATATCGATATGATGCGTGATGATTATAGTGGTGCCCCCAACATGACTAGCAGTGGTCGGGTGCGAATTGTCAACAAGACTTGCATAAGTAGTTGACCCTTCCCCAACATAACTGACAGAGGTTGGTGATGGAGCTCTAGTATGACTAACAGTGATTGGATTGGAAGTAATCTATGGCATTTTATGCCAAGGTCCAGGGAAAGACTGACTTTGGAACACTGCAAGCTAGGAGGGATCCTAGTTTACCCATTGTCCCTATCCAAAAAGGTAGTATCCTTTGTTTAATTGATTTAGTGAAGTCTAAATGGGCATTATCACCGAAGTCTGTGAAGAGATGGAAGTATGATAAAGACTATTCAAGTGAGGATATATGTTTCCCCCTTGTGAAGGGGTTCCATAAAGAGGATAACCCGAACTGTAAAACTGATTCTCCCCATAAGAAACACTTGGGGATACATGAGGACTCGTCATGGAAAAATTGTTCGAAGGAACTGTCATGGTGGATGAAGGATACATGGATGGGGTGTAATAAGTAGAATAAGCACCCATCTGAGTATAGGCCCTTGGAATAGCATAACTAGGTCTAGATTTGTAAGAGGGGAGGTTCCAACCTCCTGTCGTAAAAGCAGGTTGAGCGACATGGCTCATATCAAATGAATACATAGGAATTGGGGCCATGGTGCCCCCGGATCTAATGCTAGGATTCATATAAGTGGACTAGGGAGAGGATTGTGAAGGTGAAGGAATATCAATGGGAGAATGACTAGAGACCCAAGGTGTGGAATGAGTACCATAGTTCTACATACCATTATGAAAAGGGGAAGGACTCATCCCCGTGACAGGAGTAGGCATCATCGGGTAGGTAGCGGTGAATGAAGGAGTCAAAGGAACTCCACAATCCATGATAAGGAGAACATGGTATAAACTCTTATGGTCAACTAGTAATCAAAGAGCACACCAAAAGTCAAATGGCCAATATGCATGCAAACAAGGTAACGTGGTTGAGTGGCCTCTCGCCCTAAAGAAGGTATGTCTCACCCTAGAGGGGCCTAAGACTCCCTGCTAAAGATCGTAGGTAACATAATCAATTATAAGGGCCCTTATGGGCTTAAGAACCAGTCGGTCAGATCCCCTTGGAGAGGTAATCCTCCATAAAGGTTGCATGTTGTCCAACCCTTATCTAACCCAGGGTACCTGCAGAATAACCCCTGCAATTAACATATGAGACACCTAAGTCAAGCATCTAATAAACCACTGTATAACCGATGCACATGCAAGCAGTCATAAGTCAGATACACCCTATGGGTAGGGTAGCAAAACCTGAAACCTTGAAATCACCACCTCTCATGGAGGTAAGGGAACTAACAAGATCCCCAGAAATATCTCTGACTCTAGGAAGGTATCTGGGGGATATCCCTTCAACCAACTTCACGCGACCTCGTGATTAATTACGGTGTGAGAAGAGCCTCCTAATGTTACTAATAAATTTTAAATTATAGCATTGATTTTAATGGACGTGATTACTCAAAAAGGCATGGTAGTGAAACTCATGGTGTTATGACTCTGCAAGAAAAGTAAATATGAAAATAATGCAAAGTCCTAACTTTAACTTTTAATGCATGATACACTTCTAAAAATGATGCAATTTTCAAATTCAAATCTGCAATTCATAAATAAAAATGCAACCTTTCACTGTATGCACTAAGCTAACGATAAAAACTCAAAAGAAAAAAATGCCAAGCAATGAAAAATGCTTATTTTTTTGTGTTTTCAATATATCGAAACTGAAAATGCATGGGCTGAAAAGTAACTTGACATATATAACCCTACTGTGTATAAAAAAGAGATAACTCAAGCAGGATATCAAGCAATGAAACACCCATCCCAATGTACAAGGACAATAAACCTGAAAATATGAAGAGAAATACTTTGACCAGAAATTCAACCAAAAGAGGGTTTCATGTCATCCCATAGGCACTCAATAGGCAATACAGAGACCTAAGAAGGCTAAGAAAGCATCAAATACCACCCAACAAACACCATACCAAGCAAAAGGAAAGGAAAAAAAAAAGGTGTACGCGACTGTTTGGGCAAACAAAGTGTATATACATAGGTTGCAGTGAGACAACCTGTGTGTATACGTGACTGTCAAGGCAAAAGGCGTGTATATGCTTTGAAACAAGGCCAGGCAAGGGAGAAAGGCTGAAAACTAAGAACCATAGTGAATAAGAGCTATCAATAAATGATACGACAAGAACCACAATAGAAACAAGAGCAATCTAAGGAGAAAAGTACTTCAAACCCTAAGAAAGAAGATTCTTCCCCAGTATGGTCGCCGATTCTGTTACATGGAAAATATATCTATGTCTAGGATGAACCACAATAGACGGAAATGACAGTAAAAATCAACTCTATCCCAACAACATGCTATATAAACCAATGTGCAAGCAAGATATGAAAGAGGCCTACCTCGTCCAGATGTTCGAAGATGTCCATCATTGAGCACTTTGACCCAAATCTATATACCTACAACAAGTTCTCAACAAACAAGCGAAAACAAGCATATGGTGGAAATATAAAAGGTTAGCACATTAGATAGAATAATCCATCAATACACACAAAAAAATATGACCATGGATAATAATTCATATATTTGCAAGATATCAATTGGATGGGAAAGGATTATTTCTATTAATAAATGATCAGTAGAAGTGAAAATATTACAAACTTCCATGTTGGCACGGTTCAGAACCAAGAAACTGAGTTCCTTCCAACTTGGCCTCCACCAAAGGGAAGCTCATATAAGGGAGACAAATAGTTTCTCCACCAATAAGGGAAGAGCTTGGGGGATGAACACTATGTTTAGACTTAAAGGACAAAGGGATTCGCACTCAATATGAAGTAAATAATTTCTCCACAGTAACTTTTCTCTCAAAGTTGAATTCTTTCTCCTTTTCCATAGCTCAGAATTGGTTTCTTTATAGCTTTAAAAATGCAACTGAAGGAATGAGTAAGATATTTTCCAGTATATGGAAGGCCAAGGATCAAATATCTCTTTTCATGACATGGAAAACCAACATTTAATTTTGATTTTTTGGCACAAATCCCGTTGTACATGGGATGTAGTTGAGCAGCCTACGTATACGCTTGTTGTACAGGGTGCAAGATGTGTACAAGTGGAAAAAAATTATATTTTTGTCTCTGGACTTTAATAATAGGGAAGACAAGTTTGCATAGGGAAGTGGAATACGGCCCTCTCTACAAGATTCATAGGGTGAGGCAAATCTTGCTCTAATAGAATGGAGTGGAGTAGGGAAATAATTCCCAAATGACCCTTTTTTAGGAGATTTTCCATGTGATGGGAACTGATGATCTTAGGGAAGCTTGTTGTGATTCCTTGGAACTTATATTGTTGTCCCTCCTGTTGGAATTGCATTGTTAATTCCTTAAAATCCATGAGAATGGCGTCGAGACTATGAAACCATTCGACACTAAGAACAATGTCACAACCACCCATGTCTATAGCAAACATATGGGATTTTAGGTGCTACTAACCAATTTGGAGTCACACATTTTCACATCGTCCCCCACATTTCATGGAACCACCATTGACAATCACGATTTGAAAATTATTGACTGCACAAATGTAACGATTGACTTCTTAGGCAATGCGGTGATGAATAAAGTTATGGGTGCTACCAATGTCCACCAGGATGATGAATTTCCTATTTTTTATGTAACTAATTAATTTGAGAGTCTGGGGAGCAGAGAAGCCACTGAGGGCATTAAATGAATCACTGGTTCAAATTCGGGTGTGTCAGAGAGTGGGGTGAGGTCAGATGGCGGTGGTAGTTCCTCCACAGGCAGAACAAAAACATCTTTTTCAAAAAGATCCTCAGTCACAGCCATAAAAATATTGTGTTCCTTATATTTGTGTCCAGAAAATATTTGTCATCAAAATTATAAAAAAGACCATTGAGTTGATGTTGAACCATTTCATCCCTGGTTAATTTTTGGATCTTGAGGAGAGGTGCAGAAGGGGAAAAATGGGTGGGTTTAGGGAGATGAGGAAAAGAGGTTTAGCGGGTCTAGGAGGACACAAATTGTTGGGATTCCTGGTCTCGTTGAGTTGCTTTCAACCAAGTATGGGGGCATGCCATCAGAACATGGGAACCAATTTCATCTTTGAGGCCATTGATAAAGCATTCCCTAAAGAAATCATCTGACATGCCCTCCGTTCTGAAATCCAAGTGCTCAAATGTGTTAATAAAGTCTTCCACTATCTCAGACTGATTTAACTTGGTCAAATAACCTAAATGGTGGGTGTCGGAGTCAAAGAAGTCATAAAGTTTGGCCACAAACTGTGTCGTTGTAAGATATCCTTGGCGTGCCTTTTTTCACCATTGCCACCATTGCCACTATTCTAGATTCAGAAGTAGGACACCATAACAAATCTTGGCTAAATAATTAGTAATGCCATGCAAAGAGAAATAAGGTTCCATTTGGGTGACCCAGCATGTAGGATATGATCTGTCAAATTTGTTCATCTCAATTCTAGGAGGGAGGAGGTCTCGAGAAAAGTGGGTAGTATGATGGCCTTCGTAATGGGAAGAGTCATGGTCATCCCGATAAAATGGTTGTTTAGAAGAGGAAGGGTTTTGGGAATGGCCTAGAAAGTGTTCTTTGAGGTCTTTGTGGTAGGAACATTGTTGCTTGAGGTCTTTGATGTGGGAACATTGTTCCTTGAGGTCTTTTATGTGGGAACATTCATCCTTGAGGAGCTCAATAATTGAATTGATGGAGATAATGTTGGAAGTGAGTTGCTTGATGGCATCCTTGTTATGATGGTTGTCAACAATCAAGGCATTGAGCTATTGGGATCGTGTGGTGGTCATTTGGACAACGGAGTAAGAAAATGGTATAGGGGAAACAAAAAGGGCCTGGAGGGGTGGGTGGTACCACATGTTATCACATGAACTTGTTAGAGTCCTGTGGGTTTGTGGTTTCTAACTAGGTCTGTAATTTTTCCCTGTATATCTCTTTTTTGCAGACCAAGTCTCAAATGTTTCCCCCTTCGGCTTGTAAAATCATTTTCATTTCCCCCCCTCTATGTTTAAAGTGCCCTGGTCTCCCTGTTTTCCCAACCTACAACTAGTCGTCCAAATCCTTGATCGTGTAGGCCGCAACCATGAACACAAAGCACATCTTTCTTAGTAGTCAATTTCCGGATTGAAGCATAAGCAGAAGGAAGTTTTAATCTTTCAACAACGAAGATTCCAAAAACAATCCAGATCAGCAGCTCATGAGAATTCGGGAGTGCGAACTTGCGCAAAGTATAGCACCAGATAAAAAGGCCTCGAGGTGTGTATGAATCATTGATCTTAAAGGGGTTAGGTGGCAGTCGATTCAAGCCTTCGGGTAAATGAGCTTCATGAGATTTGAAATGAGAAATTCTTAGAAGTGTCAAAGACTCGAAGACCCAAATAGCCTGAAGAGAATCTGAGTCATCGATAATTAGGAGCCACACGTCACCAGATCCTTTGCTCAAGATAAAAGCAACATGAGACAAATGGAGTTTGAGAATTAAAATTCTCGAAGGCCGATTTGTGAAGCAGATCTCAGCGATTGATTCGAAGAGGGAAGATCTGATCCATCGATATAAATCACGAGAGATAGGTTGTTTATTAGGAAGCCTCATCTCAGATCACAAGATCAACGGTCACGTTCCATTGCGGGGTCAAAAGGTGTGCATGTTTTAAAATTTCAAGGGTGGGACACAATAAAAAACATGGTTTTTAGAAAGGGATGCGTGGCGGTTCATGGTGAATTGCGGGGACAAAAGTGGTTTTATTTCACACCACCCTTGGTAGCGTCCTCAATCACGCAATTGCATAGGGTCATGGCCCTAGGTCACATTGAATATGGAGCGACGGAGAGGAGCTGCACCAAAGGCCAAAACGCCCGTATTTGGTCACAGAAGAGGATTGCTTGGCCTCGAGGCGCCGGGATTGAATCGAAGAAGTCATGGGAATTGCTTGGAACATTCATGGGTGTTAGGCCTCATCCTAATCCTGATGAAGGTATTTATTGAAAATAGGCGTGGTGGTTGAGACCTCGTATTACCCAATAAATGGAATGCATGGAGAGAAGGGTCGTGGGGTATGATTGTCTGTACAAAGCTCCCTGGTGGACAGATTTTCTCGCAGAGCCCACACTGATCCGGGCTCGTGTTTGACATAAGAAGGACTGCACAGGATGATAGAGTAGGCATCGATTGGAAACTTTGAATGCACGGGTCCGATCACATTCTTGGTGGTTGCAACATTTTTAATATATATAGGCAGTTTTGATAGTTTTTTAAGGTCTATGGTTGAGCAGTGCTCTCGTATTGTAAAATTTTGATGAAGCTTATGGTTCTATGGTTATGTATTTTGATCTGAGACTTCTTGTTTAATGAAAGTCAACTTCTTTTTCATCCTATTTTCCTTTGATACTGAAGTGTCCATGATTGAAGGATTCACATGGATTGTTTTGACTGTATTGTAATGTATGTTCGATTGCAGTGTTGTTATTTACGTTCTTCAGTTTCCTGAAGTTTTGAATACAAGAGGATCTTGTATTTAAATATTCTCATCCTTAGGCTTCTGGAAGACCTTATGTCTATGACAAACCTCTACACTCTCCTCACCAAAGTCTTTCCTCTATTCACCCTTACTCCAACTTATTGGCTGAAGTTAATTAAGACCTCACCTGCATGTGCATACCAGTCCATTTTTCTGAGTTAAAATGACATTTTCTTGAGTCTGTGCCCATTTGTCCTATTTAAAACCAACCTCTGACATAAAACTCTGATGGGTACTGGGCTTACCTCCAATGCAATCTGGAGGTGACTTCTAGTGCTAAAATTTCTAGCGCCGTTGACGGGGAACAAATTGAAGACATTTCCCTAGCGTAGAATGACAAAGAGATTACGATTCTAAAGGTGCATTAGATATCAGAACCATTGAAGATTGGACTTGCACCTGTTGAATCCACTACGTTGACTCCACTATTTCAGTTGTGGTTTCCTCTAACACACTCGGAGTTGAACCAGAGAATTTTTCTCGAGAAGGGTTTTAGCAACTACGTTCTCAGCTTGAAAGTTCCCTGGGAGATTGCCAATGATCAGATTTGGTCTTTGATGGTGAAAAAATACAAGACACATTCAGACTGCATATCATTCACCCAGTGACTCCATGATTAAAGAATCGATTCGCGACTCCACTGGTTCAAAATGGAGAAGATATTGGCTCGAAGGTTTGCTCCATCCAATTTTTCTATTGTTCCTAGTTTTCCTAATGTTGTTCCTACTATGGATAAATGGGGTGATGTTTTGCCCATATTTAGAGAGCTTAAAGAGGACAACCCTACAGAGCATCTCCACGAGTTTCATGAACTCATGCATCAATGGGAGATACATCATGAGGATGTATTATTAAATATGTTCTTGTTCTCACTAGCAAGAGATTCTCGTGAATGGTATCACTCCTTACCCCCTGCTAGCATCTCCTCCCTAAGAGAATTTCATGCAGCTTTCAATAGGCACTATTTTTCATAATTGTTGTGAAGAATATAAAGAATGTGTTTAAGGTATGATTGTTTCAAATGAAATCTGTGAGAATGAAATATGTGAGAATGAAAGTTGTGAGGATGAAATCTATGAGGACAGAAGCTGTGAGGAGGAGGGGTATATCTCGAATGAGTTGGTGAAATTGGTAAAAGCACTTTCTGCAAAAATAGAAAAATTGGAGGCAGATCATGCTTGCTTCTCTTATGAAGTAGATGTAGAGGATATTCTGGTCCTTGAAGCAGATGTTCCTGGAATCCTTGCTTATGATGGTGAGGTTGAGGATTGCATATCCATAGAGGCAACATATTCTACCCCTGATGCACCTGTTGTCTAATATTTAAACGAAGATATAGTTGTGTATTCAGATGAAGAGCAATAGATCCCTGCCTCATATTTTGATGACTCAGGGAGTAGCCATCCTGTGTATGACAACTATGAATAAGATTCTAAGTTGAATATGAAGGATTTACAAGAGCATAAAACAAAACCGTTTCCTTTATACATTGAAGGAAAACATTGTGTGGAAATCAATCATCCTGGGCCTGCAGAAGACCAAGAGTAGAGCTTTTGCATGGGTCCTATTTATGAGTATTATGACTCTAACCCTTGGGAGAGCCATGAAGAAGAAGAGGGTGAGAAAAATGATCATTTTATATCCTACCTTGATTCTGTGAGTGAGAAACCATCACCTGGGATCAGTTAGCCTGCATCAGCTGTTCACTTACCTGCGCTTTCCATAGACATTCAA
>SNQJ01S0084579.1:7850-21271 GCA_010110895.2 Picea sitchensis | reverse complement strand
CATTCTATGAGCCTGTAGGGGAATACATGGAGTTGATTTTCCTCCATGATTTGAATCATCCAAGTCTTATCCCACCATTTCCATCTGGAGGAAAGATGAAGGATGTAATCGTTCTGCTGTCACGGTTGCATTATCTATTATTAGTCACTGATAGAGTAAATGGTCTTCCAGTTAGGAAGCCACTTGAATGGTTATGGTGGAAGTTCACTTTCACCTAGCACTGTGTAAAAAATCAGTAGCCTAGGATTGTATATAAATAATATATTTCTGGAGCATGTCTGTTTTTTTTCCTTTTTATAAGTAGAATAGTGTACATGTTGGCCTTCGGCGAAATGTTTTGAGCTCGAATCAATAACCCAACAACTAAGGCACTGGAACTACTTGTTCTTGGTAGATCATAGGGAGCATTTTGTCCCCTGTGGAGCCAAATATTATCATATGAACTTGTCAGAGTCCTGTGGGTTTGTGGTTTCTACCTAGGTCTATAATTTTTCCCTGTCTCTCTCCTTTTCCCAGACCAAGTCTCAAATTTCCCCCCATTCGGCTTGTAAAATTGTTGTTTGTTTTCCCCCCTCTGCATTTAAAGTGCCCCAGTCTCCCTGTTTTCCTAGCCCATTTCCATTCATTCAAATCCTTGATCGTGAAGTCTGCAACCATGAACACAAAGCACAACTTTCTTAGCAGTTTGTTTCGAGATTGAAGCATAAGAAGAAGGTAGTTTTAATATTTCAATGATGAAGATTCCCAGAAGAGCTGAAGAACCTGAAGATAATTTGAGCCATCGATTAGTAGGAGCCATGCATCACTAGATCCTTCGCTCCGGATAAAATAAGTAGGAGACAAATGGAGTTTGAGAATTATAATTCCCAAAGGCCGATTCACGAAGCAGATATCAGTCGTTGATTTGAAGAGGTAAGATCTGATCCGTTGATCTAAAGTACCAGAGTTGGGTTGTTGATCAAGAAGCCTCATATCATATCACAAGATCAATGGTCACACTCCATTGCGGGGTCGGAAGGTGCAAATGTTTTAAAATTTCAAGGGCTGGCCGCAATCGAAACTGTGGTTTCTAGAAAGGGATGCATGGCGGTTCATGGTGAATTGCGGGGACAAAATATGTTTTCTTTCAGACCACCCTTGGTAGTGCCCACAATCACGCAATTGTGTAGAGTCATGGCCCTAGGTCACATTGAATATGGAGCGATGGAGAGGAGCTACACCAAAGGCCGAAAGCGCCCGTATTTGGTCACATAAGAAGATCTTCTTGGCCTTGAGGCATCAGGATTGACTCAAAGAAGTTGTGGGCACCACTTGGAACATTCATGGGTGTCAGGCCTCATCCTGATCCCGATGAAGGTATTTATTGAAAATAGGGGCAGTGGTTGAGACCTCATCTCACCCCATAAATGGAATGCATGGAGAGAAGGGTCGTGGGGGACGATTGTCAGTCCAAAGCTCCTTCGTGGACATATTTTCTTGCATATCCCACACTGAGTCGGGTTCATGTATGACATAAGAAGACCTGTACAGGATGATAGAGTAGGCGCCGACTGGAAACTTTGAATGCAGGGGTCTGATCACATTCCTAATGGTTACACAATTTTTAGTATATATAGGCAGTTTTGATATTTTGTTAAGGTCGATGTTTGAGCAATGCTCCCATATTATAAACTTTTGATGAAGCTTCTGGTTCTCTAGTTATGTATTTTGATATGATACTTCTTGTTTAATGAAAGTCAACTTCTTTTTCATCCTATTTGCCTCTGATATTGAAGTGTCCATGATTGAAGGATTCACATGGATTGTTTTGACTATATTGTAATGTATGTTTGATTGCAGTGTTGTTATTTACGTTCTTCAGTTTCCTGAAGTTTTGAATCCAAGAGGATCTTGTATTTGAATCTTTTCCTCCTTAGTCTATTGGAAGACCTAATGTCTATGACAAACCTCTACACTCTCCTCACCAAAGTCTTCCTCTATTCACCCTTACTCCAACTTACTGACTGAATTTAATTAAGACCTCATCTGCATGTGCATACCAATACAATTTTCTGAGTTAAAACAACATTTTCTTGAGTCAACGCCCATTTGACCTCTTTAAAACCAACATGTGACATAAGACTCTGATGGATACTGGGCTTACCTCCAATGCAATCTAGAGGTGAATTCTAGTGCTAACACCACGGATAAAAAAGGGTGTAAAATGATAGGTACCACTATGATTAGACAGAAAAGGGGGATCCAAAGGGACATGAGCCAAATAAGGGTGTTAGAGACGGGTCGGGTCCACAAAAAAACGTGGTTAAAAATGATAGGTATCACTGGAATTGGGGAAAAGAAAGGAACCCAGTGTGATATGTCCAAAATAAGTGTGTTGGTGGGACCACTATACTATTTATTTTTTTACTCTTGCAGAGTTATACTCCATCCTAAAGAATATTGCAGTGATGAAATGACCAAATTCTTAATAGGAAGAAATGTGTAGTAATTTCACAACTTGAATACATAATACACAGTTGTGAAGCAATAGATCTGGTATGTTCTGTTTTTTGTTTATATCCCAAGGGTTATGGAATTCAAGGGTTCTACAAACAAGGTTTTTCCATGTGCTATAGCTCTCTGATATATGTGCGGGGTCGAGTAGTGTAGTCATCCCAACATCTTAGGGAACCAACTAAGGAGGCTAGACCGTGCCCTTAGTCGTACTACCTGACTACCCATGTACTAGATATTTTCTTCCTGAGTGTTTTTCTCAATGGAACTATAGCAGCTAGGTGACCGATCGTGTTATCTATGGAGAGCTTCAAGAGATCTAGGTCGATTCGTATACAGGTGTTGTCTGATGCGCTACCACTCGAAGGGGTACCAACATGGTTTACAAGGGTGGCCAACAAATGTGCTCTTAAGTACCACTTGCATTTCCTGCATGTAGAACCCCTAACCATGGGTTTATGCATGTAACAACATATCTCTATAGATTTAATATGCCAGAATATGACTCTTCTCTGAAAAACAATTAACCCACAATTTTCTGCTGAGAAAGGTGCTCTCATACCACTTGTAGTATTCCAGATATAAAATATTATGTAAAACAAAAATAATTATCTATAAATGGTAGAGAAACAATGATATAACCAGAACATTACTACAATAATTCCAGAATAATACCATAATAACACCAAAAAGAGCACTTTGATTACTGAGAGCAATGTTCACTTGCCTGTTCGAGGGGGAAACCTCTAGTAAAGCAGAGCTCTATTACAATAATATGAAAGACAAGATTTATCATACCCTCTACTTCTATTTATAATAAATCTATCTATCCAAAAGAACAATCTAGAGGAAGATCCTTCTATAAGCTGAAGCTTCTATTAGGTCTTCTTACATTTGACTTGTTTTTCCTTATTTCCAGGCCTTATTAATATTGACCTTTATTACATGGAATTATATTATTCTACCTATGTGAGGGGTTACATAGGTTAGGTCCCTAACAATATTCCCTTGAGGTACTATTGGTTGTATGGTACATGTTGTATGAGGTAGATCTGTAGAGGTACGTTGCTCGTGCGCTGGTTGTTTGTACTTGGAACACACTCTTGGGTATTTTGTTGAGGTACATCTTGTNTTTGAGGCATTTTGGTTGAGAGGTATTATTGAAGATATTGGTATAAGATGAGGTTGCATAAATGTGAGGGTTTGATACATGATTGATGTAATAGGTCATTATACTTGGTTTATGGATATTAGTACATGTATGGAACATGATTACAGATATATATTTGTGATGATATGTACATGGTTATAAATATATATGTATGATAATGGGTATGAGATATGTGTAATCAAATCTGATTGGTTGATGATATTGATGTGACAAGATCTACAATGACAATTTTTAGAGTGATAGTTTTTACAGTGACATGATTGATAGATTTTGTGGCAGTGAAGTTTTGGTCTCCATTTATATTTCAGGGCGACATGACAGGGAAATGCAATGTTCTAGGCACTACTTATACCCTTCTTTCCCAAATGTTGTAGCAAAGTGCAAGTTTTTTTTCCTTCTAATGTTGACTTTCATCAAACAGTTCTTTTGTAAGTTTTCCTTCACTGCTAAAATCTCCAATATATTGTTGTGTGTTTACATGTGGTTTTTTGGAACATTGTGTTGGGTTGCACATAAATTAAAAATGCCAAACTTGCTTCTATTATAGAAATATATGCATAACACAAATGTATAAACATACATCACACTTACTGTTGATAAAACAAAGGAAGGACAACATGAAACATATTTATTAATGGCATGCTACAATTAGTAGAGACAAAGTGTATTGACTCACAATTTTCTTGACAGTTCTTACTAATATTTTCTTGTTTACAACAGAATGTTGCAACTAGAGATTCATCCCTCCAAAGGACACTTATGTTGGGCCAAACACATCCTCTATAGATATATATCACCTCTCTCTGTTTAGATATATTTTGGTTATGAGAACTCGACCCTGACTGAAAGATATGAGTTTTATTTTCAAGAGAAAGGACCCACACACACAAAAACGTGGGTCTGCTACCCAAATCGACTTGTGTAGTTACAAAATATTGGCCTAAGAGTTCCAAAGCCACAATAATCTTTCTCAATGAAAAATTAGAAAACGCTAATGCTAGAATGAGAGAGGGCTCCCTCCTTTTTACTTTTTATTCAGTATTTTCCTCTTTTGCAACATTTTTACCTTTTAATCAATTTAAATGACTTTTCATATTCCCCCTAGGTCACTTTTGACATTTTTTTCCCCTTTTCCCCTTTTAATTATCTAATGTCATTTTTTGTCATGAACGTTTCCCCTTAGGACATTAAATAATCAATCAATTCCCCTTTTTAATGACAATATCCTACAAGAATCAATTAGGCTACTTCATCCATGTCCCATCATCACTTGGAAGGGGACATGACATTCCTCCCTTCCTGAGATTTCTTGTCCCCAAGAAATTACACATTCAGGTGTTTCAAAATTTGTTCCCTCTTCCAAGTGGCATCTTCTGTAAGAAAATCTTTCCATATCACTAGGTATTCTTTGATTACCTTGTTTCGAATCTTCCTCTCCCGAAAATACAATAATTCCTAAGGAACTAGTAGTAGTTGCCCCTCCTCATCTAATGGAGGCAGTTCTACTGACGTAGTGATGTTTTCTTCCAATCCATTTTTGAGACACGAGATGTGAAACACATTATGGATCTTACTCTCTTTTGACAACTTCTATTAGAAAAACAGGATCATGAAGCAATAAAATAAAATAAATGCGGAAATACAACACAAAAGATACAAAATATAGTAGAGACACAAATATACATGGTTCACCCAATGTGGGCTATGTTCAATAGAAAAATTTCCAGGTCATTCCTTTATCATTATCCAACAAATGAAGGGATACAACCTACAACACATCCTCTATAACTTCCTCTTATTTCTCTCACAGTCTCCTCACTCATAATACAATATTCACAATAATACATAGTCGTAATACACTTCACTCATAAAATAGGGTTTCCTTCTATGGAAAAAAACACTAACATAAATTATACCGTCAGATCTACAAAATTATAA
The DNA here is from genome assembly GCA_010110895.2 of Picea sitchensis. Lineage (NCBI taxonomy): Eukaryota > Viridiplantae > Streptophyta > Pinopsida > Pinales > Pinaceae > Picea > Picea sitchensis. The sequence continues at coordinate 15,669 of SNQJ01S0084579.1, read as the reverse complement.
TGAATGGTCCATATTTACTATGAAATTACAACATACATTTACAGGGAAAATTTTCCTTCGGGGGCTTCACCCTCAATCCCCCTCTTACCCATGGATTGCCCAGCCGAGGGGATAGCCTCCCCAGACCCCGTAGAGGGGGAAATCCCCCCTGCAATCCCTCATGTAGAGGGGTGTACAGTCTTCAAGGGTCTAAAGTCTTAATGGGGTATAAACAAGGGTAAAAACAAATACCTCTGAATCAGAAAGATAATCAAGCTCCACAACTAACAATATCCCACTTCGAGACTGATTTCAACAACTCCACCGTTGTTGTATTTGCTGGACTATGATCCTTTCTTCAATCTGGAAAATTTCTCATCTCCATCTTCATGCTTGAAGACCAACTGAAACTGAGCAAGAACTCAGTTTCTCCCTAGTTACTCCCTTTGTTAACATGTGTACAAGATTCTGGCTAGTATGTATCTTTTCCAACATCAAATGTCCATATTCCAAGATAGATCGTATGAAATGGTACTTGAGATGTATATGCTTAGTATTCGAATGGAAGAATGATTTCTTTGCAATATTAATGGAAATATCACTGTCATCGTACGACCTGATATTCTCATGCTTCTTTCCCAATTCCTCCATAAACCTCTATAACCAAATGATCTATTTACTAGCCTCTATAGCAGAAACATACTCTGCCTCTCTTGTTGAAAGGGAAACAAGCTTTTGCAGTTTCGAAATCCAACTTATTGTTGTTACACCTACAGTAAAAACATAGTCTGTGGTGATCCTCCTGCTATCTTTATCATCTGCCATATTTGAATCAACATATCCATGTAAAATAATGTCTGAACCTCCAAAACATAATGCATGAGCTGAAGTACCTCTCAAATACCCGATAATCCATTTTACTTCCTCCTAATGTTCTTTACCTATATTTTTCACATACCTTCTCACAACACCCACTACATGTGCAATATCTGGTCTTGTGCAAGCCATCACATACTTCAAGCTGCCAACTACTAATGAATAAGGGACCCTAGACCAGTGTTATATCTCCTCCTGTGTCTTAGGACACATTTCCTTAGTTAATTAGAAATGGATGGCCAAAGGTGTACTGACTAGTTTTAAATTATGCATTATAAACCTCTCCAACACCTTCTCGATGTACTCACCCTGAGACAATGTCAATTTGTGATTTTTCCTATCTCTTGCTATTCTCATACCACGGGTCTTATTTGAAGCACCCAAATCCTTCATCTCAAATGAATTAGCTAATTTATTCTTGAGCACATTTATATCTTGGATATTAGACCCTACAACAAGCATGTCATCTACATACAATAGCAAGATAATGTAGCTTCCATTTTCTATCATTTTAAAATAAACACAATGATCAGAATGACATAGATACTATAACCTTGTTCTATAATAAACATATCAAACTTCAAATACCACTACATTGGAGCTTGCTTTAGGCCATACAATCTCTTCTTCAACCTTTATACCAATTTCTCATTCCTTTTGACATCATACCCATGTGGTTGTTGCATATAAACATCTTCCTCCAAATCCCCATGGAGAAAAGTTGTTTCTAAATATTACTGTTCAAGATACAAATATTCTACTGCCACATGACTTAAAATAGTCCTAATTGAATTCATTTTAACAATAAGAGAAAATATTTCATCAAAATCTATACATTTCTTTTGTACAAACCCCTTTACAACAAGTGTATCCTTGTACCACTTTTTTCCTGCACCTTCTTTCTTCAACTTGTAAACCCATTTATTCTACAATGCTCTTTTTCTTGTAGGAAACTAAACCAAATCCAAAGTCTTGTTATTTACCAAGGAATCCATTTCCGCTTTCATACATTGCTCCCACTTATTTTTGGTGTCTACCTGCATTGCCTCCTCATAACATTCTGGTTTGCTAGAATCAATCAACAATAAATAATACAATGAAGGAGAGTATCGTTCAGGGGGTCTACTTAACCTGGTATATCTTCTAAAAAAACTTGTAGGATTTTTAGGTACCTGTTGCTGCTGTTGTTGTACATTTTTATTTTTTGGTACCTTTTGAATTTCTTTTTCAGTGATCTCATCAATCACTGTGTATTCTAGTTTTTATTTTTCTTGTATCTTTCTCTGCAACTGATCTTTGTACATGACCTTCTCATCGAATATGAAATATCTACTCCTAATGATTTTGTGATTTTCATAATCCCATAAGCGATAACCAAAATAATTAACATTGTATCCAATAAAGGTACACTTCTTGGATTTTTCCTCAAGCTTTGTTCTATTTTCTTAATCAATATGGAAAAAATCTTCACAACCGAAAGTCTTCAAAAAAGAATAGTTTACGTTTTTACATGTCCATGTCTCCTCTAGAATTCCACCATACAAAGATATTGAATGTCCTCTATTTATTAAGTAAACATCAGTATCCACAACATCTTCCCAAAAATGTAAGGGAAGACCAACATGCAATCTCATACACTTTGCATGCTCCATGATTGTCCTATTCATCCTTTATGACGCACCATTTTCTTGTGGTGTTCCTGGAGCTGTCTTCTCTCTACGAATCCCATGGTATGAAAAATAATCATCAAACTCCTTACTGAAATATTCACCTTCATTTTCTAATCTGAGACACTTCAACCCTTTTCCTGTATCATTATCAACTAAAGCTTTCCATTTATTAAAAGTATAAAAAACATTGGATTTTTATCGAATGCAATAAAACCAAGTTTTTCTAGTTGCATCATCAATAAAATTGGTATAATAATGAGAGACACAAAGAGATGATACTTGAGTTGGTATCCATACATGTGTATGAAAAATCTCCAACCTTTTACTCTTATTTTCTTTTCTGACTCTGAGAAATGTGACTCTCTTTTGTTTTCCATAAACACAATGCTCATAGAAATACAAATCAATTTGTTTAAGATATGGAAAAAAAAATATTTTGTGAAGTATTTGTATCCCCTTCTCACTCATGTGTCCAAGACTACGATTCCATTGTGTTGTATCCAATTCTAAAGAAGATAAAGATATAGAAGAGTCAATATTACTAGTACATAAATACAATGTACTTACCTTCTCTCATTTTTCTATCACCAGTGATCCTTTGGTGGCATTCCACATATTATCTGTAAATATGGATATACAACCTTCACTTTCCAATTGCCCTGTTGAAATTAGATTTTTCCTTATATCTGGAACATGTCTTACCTCTTTCAACAACCACTAGTTTCCATTCCTTTGCTTTATTTTTACATTTCCCATTCCAACAATCTTTCATGGTGCATCATCACCCAAATGAACCTGTCCAAAATCACCTTGAACATAATCTAGAAAATGTTTCCTATGGGGTGTGGCATGAAATGAAGCCCCTAAATCTACTACCTAAGACTCAAAATTATTATCTACATAAATAATCAAAGCATCTTGTAACACATCACTTGTTACATTTGCTTCTTGATTTTTCTCCTACTGGCCATCTCATTGTTTCTTCAGAGCTCTACAGTCTTTCTTCAGATATCCTTTCTTCCCACAATTCCAACACTCTATCTTTCCCAGTATGTATTTGGATCTACCCTTCCTATAATTCCCACGGTTCCCTGAGCCCTTTTCTCTATCCTTTTGTATTCCCCTGTTATCCATGTTTAACGCATTACCTAATGTCTCACCTGTGATTTTCTGTCGCATTTCCTCGCTAAGGATAACACCAAAAACATCATCAAATTTTAAAGTGTTTGAACCAATGACAGAGTTACTTACAACCATGACCAAGTCGTTCCAACTTTCTGGTAATGAGCACAATATTAGAAAATCTCTGACCTCATCATCAAAGTCCACTTTTATAGAACTTAATTGATTAGTAACTGTATTAAATTCATTTAAATAATCTGCAATAGACCCACCTTCTAACATATTCAGATTAAATAATATCTTCATTAGAAATACCTTATTGGACACTGAGAGTTTTTCATATAATTTAGCCAATGCATCCATCAACTCTTTCGTTGTCTTTTCTTTCGAACTATTCAAATCCACCGACACTGCTAGGCTTAACTGCATCGTTCCTGTTGCCTTTCTATCAAGAACCTCCCATTCTTCATCCTTCATGGCCATCATATTCTTTGCTATTCCACCCAATGGTAGGAATAGATCCTTATGATATAAATAATCTTCCATCTACATCTTCCATAACTGGTAGTTTTGGCCATTAAATTTATCAACCCTAAACTTTCTATCTTCCGCCATTACTCCCACTTGAACCAGGAACCCTCTTTTCTTGTGAGTTACCTTTCACTCATATACTAGTTGTTAGAAAAACGGGATCGAGGAGCAATAAAATAAAACAAATTTGGAAATAAAACACAAAAAATAGACAATACAATAGAGATATAGAGAAACGTTGTGCACCCAGTGTGGGCTACGTCCGCTAGATAAATTACCAGGTCTTTCCTTTATTATTATCCAACAAATGAAGGGATACAACCTACAACACACCTTTTGTGACTTTCTCTTGTTTCTTTCACAATATAATCAATCATAATACAATATTCATAATATTACATAGATGCCATACATTTCCCTCATAAAAGAGGGTTTCTTTCTAGGGAAAAAAAACATAACATAACTTCTACCATTAGATCTCTGACCTTATAATGAACGATCCATATTTACTATGAAATTACAATATACATTTACAAGGAAATATTTTCTTTCGGTCATTCTCCCCCAAACCCCCATCGGGGAACGTTTTCCCCCGAACCCCTGCCGGGTGACCCACCAGGCGGGGGGATGGACCCCCTAGACCCCGCAAGGGGGCAAGCCCCCCTTGCACTCCCCCGCATGGAGATCTGTATAGTATTCCAGGGTGTAAAGTCTTCATGGGGTATAAAAACGGCTAAAATCAAAGACCTATGAATCAAGAAGATAATCAGGCTCTGCAACCAATAGCTTCATCTCATAACCCACTTCACTAACTTTCTTGGTCACCTTGTAAGGCTCGTAAAACCATGGCTTAAGTTTCTGTGTACCACTCTTCTTTAGATAAGACTGTCTATATAACTGCAGCATGAGAACCACCAAGTCCCCTACCTTGAAGGTGAGCTCGAACCTATGCCTATATGCATATATATTCTACTAGTTCTGGATTGTTTGTAGGCTATCTTTAAGAGCCTTAAGAATTTATTGGCTTTCCTGAATCCAATATTTGGCCTTGGGGGGCCTATTCTTACCAAACGAAAAGTTTACAAAATATGGGGCATCATATCGATATAATGATCTAAATGGTAACATTCCCATGGACATATGATAAGTGGTGTTATAACAATGCTTGCCCAAATGTAACCACTTAACCCATGCCTTATGCTTCCCGACCACGTAGTTACGCAAGTACTCCTCTACCCATTTGATCACTATCTTTGTTTGGCCATATGTCTGTGGGTGGTAACTCATATTGGGAGTCAAATCTGTTCCTGCTAACTTGAAAAACTCCTGGCAAAAAACACTTAGAAATTAGTTGTCCCTGTCACTAACATTGTTTTTCAGCAACCCATGAAGCTTGAATATCTCCTTGAAGAATAAATAGACCACCACATAAATGCAATATCTACCCTATGTCTTTGGAAACCATGTGATAAACTTGATGGATATTCTCTCCCATTTATTCCTCTAGAATGGGAAGTGGCTGAAGTAATATTGTAGGGTGGGTATGCTCCAAATTATTCTTTTGACCAGTCAGACACTCCCACACATGTCACAATACATCATCTTTGAGGCCCTTCCATGAGAACCTCTCTCTTATCTTCTTGTAAGTTTTGAAGTATCTTGGATGCCCAACTAAAGGTGTGTCATGCATGGCTTTCATAATCTTATCGTTTAATGTGGAATTTGAAACCAAGTATATGCGGTATTTGTAGTAAATGACATCATATACCACCGTGTACCTGTCATCCTGCACACTGCTATCCATCACCTCACGAGAAAATTTTCTCTTGGAATACTCCACCAAGAGCTTGGATTTCCAATCCACAGATATCTCTAATAACGAGCACATATCTGGTCTCCTAGATAGAGCATCAACAATTGCATTCTTCTTTCCTTTGATGTCCTCAATATCGAATTCATAGGCTTGTATTTTACTGACCCATTTCTGCTTCCTTTCATTAAGATATTTTTTCCCCAAGAAATGCTTCAAACTGTTGTGATCAGTCTTGACCACAAACTTCCCACCTACCAGGTATTGTCTGAATTTCACCAATGCATGCATAATGGAGAGCATTTCATTTTCATATGTGGAATAAAGCTTCTATCTGGTGGAGATATTTATTCTCTCATATGCAATAGGATGTTTTTGCTACATCAAAACTGCTCCTATGCCCACACTAGATGCATCACACTCTAACACAAAGGGTTGAGTAAATTCAAGAAGTGCCAAAATGGGGCAAGAAATCATCACTTCCTTCATTTTATCAAAGGTCTTCTAATCTTATTTGATCCATGTGAATTCTTGTTTCTTTGTGAGGTATGTGAGTGGTGCGTCCAACTACAAAAACTAACTGCAAATTCCAAAGAAGCCATGCATGTGTGTGATATTTTTGGGTGCTGGCCAATCCAATATTTCTTGTATTTTCTCCCTGTGCAGCTGGACTCCCCGTGCACTAACCACATGATCTAAAAATGAAGAAGACTTGTATTCTTGAAAATATTTGCAAGTAAAATTTATGTGTTAAAAGAAAATGGATCAACTTTGCAACACATAATTAATAGGATTTACTCATTCAAGATGCATATAAATAGCAGCATAATCAATGAACAAAAAACAAATAACACAACAAATGATAAAGGAGTTCACCCCTCTCTTGGGCTACATCTCCTGGTCCAGCTTCCAATGGATCATTAGTATTATTTTCTCAAAGTGCTAAAAAATGTGCTTTACAATGCTCAAAATGACCAACAGACTGCTCCAATGGCTTTAGAGTGTCCAAAAACCCCTAGATGGGCTTTTTCGGCACCTCATTTGGCCAAAAAATGAAGAAGTTAGGCTTCCTGGAAGTCCCCCCTTCAAGCTTGTTGTCTCTGCATCTACAAATTGCACCCTTGTACATTCAACCTATCACAAACACCATTTAAGGCGTAAAAACCCGTCACTGAATGCAACCATGCCAATAGTGCGAACTGTAGGATGGTTATGGGTGCGCCAGTCCCTAACCGCCAAATGCGTGGGCACATGGTTCCTCCATACGATCGACGCAAATACAAAAGGGCTAACCGTTTCCAAGGCCAAATAGAAATGAAACATGTGGTGGGTCATTCAACCGTTTTAAACCACAAGTTAAAACCCAAAATGTGCGCCTGCCCTTTGCATTGGAGTCATATGTTATGGTCATATGACATGGTGGATACAACCACGGGCTGGGGCTAAGCCCCGGCCCGGACCCCCCACCGACCATACATAAAGTTTAATTTAAATTAAATGCAATTTGTTATATAGTAAGCAACAATGTGTGGGCGCATTGGCAGGGTGGCTCTTGCCAAGACTTTGGACTATGGGGGAGGTCCGGGGTTTGAATCCCATGGACTCCATATAGTTTTGAACCAATACCCAATACAATGGTGCCACGTGGCAGCCCATGACTGGGCCACGTGGCACTTAACCACAAACCAAAAACTGCCATGTGTTGAAACATGATTCATCCAACTGTCAGCCAATCCGAAACAGCCATGTCACCTCTACCATGTCAGCATATGGTCTCTGCCACGTCAGCCTGTACGGACTATACAGTCAGCGTCCCTTTTTTTTTTTCCCT
>SNQJ01S0084578.1:0-34707 GCA_010110895.2 Picea sitchensis | reverse complement strand
CACAAGTCTAACTGCTCCTGAAGGTCAGATCTCTGCAACTATAAATTGTCCCAAACAATGCATGTGCAATTTGCCTATATTCTTATGGTACCAATTTTCATAGAGTAGGACCTTGTCTCCTTGTGCAAATACTTTAGTCTCAATGTGTCTATCATGCCAAGATTTCTACCTTGCTTTCTCAATTGACTGATGGAAGTTTGCTAAAAATCTAGTTTCTTCAAGTTCTTGTAACTCTATAAGTCTCTACGCAACTGATTCTTCCTCTGACATGTGTGTAATCTGTGAAATGTACAAACTTGGAGTAATGAATTATGCAGGAACCATAGCCTCTTTCCCATAAACTAGCTTAAATGGAGTGTACTTGTGGATTTTCTTTGTGGTTTTCCTATAAGCCCATAGTATTGTTGGAACTTTCTCACCCCAATCTTTCCTGTTTGCACAACAAACCTTCGTTAATCCTCTCTCCAGAATCTTGTTAAACACTTCTACTGTTCCATTGGCTTGCGGGTGGTAGGGACTGCTCTTATGATGTTGGATCAAGAACTCCGTTGTGATATTTGCTATGGTACTACTGATAAAATGAGCTCCCTGATCACTGGTCAGGCTCTTGGTACATCCAAATCAAGTGATAATATTTTCAAAGATGAACCTAGCAGCAATATCGGTTGAACAATCTTGAACAATTGTTGCCTCAGCCTAATGTGTAAGGTAGTCAGTTGCGGTAATAATATACCTAGCCTTTGAATTCTTAGCTATGGGGTTGATCGGCCCAATGAAGTCAACCACCCACTTCTAAAATGCATGCAAATCTCGAACTGGTTGAAGTGGTAGTTCATCTCGTCGTGATGGCTTACCCACTCTTTGGCAGACATCGCATGATCTAGCATATACCTTTTCATCCTTGGAGAGTGTGGACACCATAGTCCATCTTGGAGGACTTTCTGCATAGTGGCCTTTCCTCCTACATGACCTCCCACAACTCCACTATGTCACTCCCATAGTATATCATGTCTTTCATGATCCAAAACACATCTTCTGAGGATACTATCTAGTCACAATTTATAAATTGCATTGCAATCAACTGGTAGTCCACTGCTCTAACAACCATATGGAATTTCTAGGTTGTGGAATATTATTATGGGTAGGATCTTGTACTTAAGAAGACCGCTATGTCTTCCAGGTACTCTGGTATGGCCTCAAACCAGAACAAATTTGTATATGGGAGTTGATCATCAACTGCTCCACCACTTTCCCCTGACTCTAATCTAGACATGTGATCAGGTCCTACGTTGCATTTTCCATGCTTAATGATCACTTCAAAAGAAAATTCTTGAAACAGTAGAAACCATCTACAAATTCTCCCTTCCAAAACAGGTGTGTTAACTAGATATTTTAATGCAGAATGATTAGTAAATAACTTAAAATGGGAACCTAACAAATAAAGTCTAAATCTCTGCAAAGCATAATTCATAGCTAGACCCTCCCTTTCTGTCGTTGTGTATTTGTGCTTAGCTTGTGAAAACTTCATGCTCACAAAATATATAGGATGATCCATGGCTCCATCTCTTGGTTGCGCTAAGACAACTCCCAAGGCAATACCTAAAGTGTCTACGTGGACGTGAAATTCATTTTCCCAATTTGGGAATATCAGAATAGGTGTTGTGTTGATATTCTCCTTTAGGGTCTCGAATGCTTTATCACATTTTGGGGTCCATTAGAACACTTCGGCCTTCTTTAACAGATTCTCCAGTGGTGCAGTGATATTTGCATATCTTCTGATGAACCTGCGGTAGTACCCTGCGTGTCCAGCGTGGAGCGCAACTTCTTAGCACTCATAGGTGGTGGCATATTCACAATGACCACAACTTTGGATGGGTCTACCAATGCTCCCTCTTTGCATACTATGTGGCCTAAAAAATTTCCATGTGGCACCCAAAAGATACACTTTTTGAGGTTCAACGATATCTACAGTTCTCTACATCTGTCGGAGCGCAACTTCTTAACACTCATAGGTGGTGGTGGTATTACTGACAATGACCACAACTTTGGATGGGTCTACCAATGCTCCCTCTCTGCATACTATGTGGGTTTGTAATTTGTATGTGGGTAACGTAAAAGATACACTTTTGAGGTTCAACGATATCTGCAACTCTATACATCTATCAAACATTAGACGAAAGGGAACTCCTTGCTACATGTTCCCCAAGGAAGACCATATATATTGTCCATTCATCCATATAAAATTCTATGAACTTGTGAATAAATTCCTGGAAATTTGCTATCACAATATTGGAGAAAACTGCAGGGGATATCTTTAAGATGAATGGACATCACATTTCAGGCGAAAAGACTCTACTTTTGTTATGAATGTGGTCTCTCCTTGTCCCTCCTCTTCAATAATTTATACTTGGTGGGCACCATGAAATCCATATATGTGAATGAGTATGATTCTTTTCCTCCTACAACCCGTGCCCCATCACCCCATCAGTAAAAAGTGCTGGGAAAGGGTCATGCACACGTGAAGAGCTGAGGCTCTCTATATTCACACAGACCTGATATCCCTGTACCTTTTCTCAGGGATGACCACATTGACCCATTCTGCTTCTTCCACTGTGAAAATAAGTCCAGCTTCCAAAATATTGTCTATCTCCTTCTTAAACTTCTCTTTTACTCTAAGGTTAAGACAGTATGGTCTATGCCTCACAGGGTTTGAATCTGGTTTTAATTCGATTTTACCCTCCCATGTTCTTTCTGATCTCGTTTAACTTCCGAAAATTCTCTTTGGGGAACAAATCCCTCATATTCCCACAACAAACCTATATTTGACTAGTTTTGATCATCCCAGTAATATCCCACCATGGCTATATTAGGTTGCTCTATGGTCCCTATATTGTTCAAAGTGCAAATTCAATGGGTGATTATAAGAACTACCAAATCTAAATTGGTATGATGTTCTGGATTTCTTTGTTCCCTTTTGTTTCTTTAATGGAAAAGTTTCTTAATTCTTCTAAATCATTCATTTCCAAATCTTTCAATCTTTATAGCATCTCTATAGTCTCTCAAGGTTCAGGGTTAGTGAATATTAGTCTAAAGTTCTCGGCCATGCTTTGCACACACCACTAGTTCTAATTTATGAGATTTGCCTATTGTTTGTAAAAAGAAATTATTTAATTTCTTTTGTGCAGGACTACTTCAAGCCTGTGTCATTTGTAAAGAGAAGTCCCTGTGCGATCTTCCAACATTTGCTAGTCATTGGTCTGTCTTCTGGTTTCTTCATGCATGAACCAAGATTTCCGGGATTGGACTAATGTGTGGGAAATACTTGAACCCATAAGCGAGATGGCATTTCCGCAACTTTCCACTGTGTTATGCACTATTCAATATGTGTTTTAGGATCAGACTCTCCATTGAACTGTTGTGGAACTTGGAAATTCATCTGCATCTATGATTCTAGCTGCTCCTTATCATGAATCCTATATTTAATAGCTAGATTCATGTCATCCCAATTTCTAAGTAAGGCTTTGTGATTATCCCACCATCTAGCAGGGGTGTCTTGGAAGGCTAAATCCAGTACTGCGATCCTTTGATCTTCTACTACCTTTTCTTCCATGCTAAGCAGAAAACTATCAAGTCCTGAGAGGAACACTCATAATGGGTGTTCTCTAACCTTGGTCCCAACCCATATAGTTTCCATGATAGTTGCACATCCTTGAGAATATTTCATATGAGGCTTGCTGCCAACTATCAAATTCTAGTTCTGAATTTTCGTTTGTCGACTGTATCCTCCAACTTATCGATCCATCAAGTAGGATTTATGTAATCTCTTTGTTCTATTGTTACAATGTACAACTATTCCAAGTATTCTCCCTCCATATCATTGTTATCCGCTATTCCATATATCTCGGGCCTACATACTTAATCCAAGGGTTGAACTACTTTGATTCCATCTACCTCAAATGTCATAGTGTCTTTCTTTAGGTCAGGGACCATTGCATTGTTTTCATTAGCCCAATCAATACCAAGTAGGGCAAGATAACGGTCCTTATCCCCCATGATCTCAATAACCTCAAAATCAACTACATTCTTCACTCCACAACATCTATTTCCACATTCTCTAGTCTCCCTATTGGAAAAATACAATACTAACTGGCCATTCTTAGCTGGATTGGGGGAATATGTCAACAAGAGTTTTCCTAGGGCTTCCCAAGTCTTTTTCGGCAGAATGTTCACATCAAACTTGTAGATCTAACATAACATCCTAGTTCCTCAAACTTGTTTAGCTAGGATACTAGTCTGAATTATTTTCCAGTTTGCACTTTCCTTCTTTGTACTCTCTAAGCATTCTTCTCAAGAATATTAGTCCTTATTATTTCTTTTATGGGTTCCTCGTTTCCTAACACTAGGTATCAAGCAAGATTGTGTAAATTTTTCTGTTAACTGGTCATTCCTAAGAATATCAGAAAATAAATGAAACCATAGGTCAAAAATGTTTTGTGGTTTCTCATGTTGCTGTAGCTTTAATTAAGGTTTAAGTGCTAAGTGAAGTAGGGACTTACACAATCTTAGGGTAAACAATAAGCTTTGGGGGATTCTCTTGCATCTCAGGGCTAGGGACATTCTGCTTGAAATACTTTTATGGAATCTTTAAAGAACAACTTATGTTTCAACAGATCATACCTGTCTTCTTTAGGTGATGGCTTTTGGATATGAGGTAGATTATCCGCATCAACTCCTATCTCCTTGCTTCTCCTTGAGTAACGATATTGAAGTTCAACAATTGTCCTTTAATAACTATTTTGATTTATGAACTGATGAGGCTAGTTCCTCGTTGGACATACCTGATATTCTCATTTTGAAATTAATTATGGACATTCTTCGATTGCATGCCCATTGGTTATGTAGTGAGAGCACCACGACCGCTTCAAATGAGGAAAATATCTATCCATATGGCCTTGTTCATCGCTAGAAGTTATAAAATATTCTTGTCCCTCTTCCCCCAGTTCTTCCTACTCTGAAGTCTCCTCCAGCTCCACCCAGCCCACCACTTCTTGGTCCCTTGAGGGGCTTCATTCACACTGGAATGTTAGTTCGATCCAACTGCATGTATCCAACACTCTACATTGATTGGTAGTATGTGTGGTAGATGCACAAACTCACAGTGTACAGTATTTGGTACTGTTACTTTTACATAATGGACATTGTCCCATGCCCATGGATTCGCCAAATCTCGCAATATTCAACTGTTGGTGCTACTTGGCCTCCTTGGAAAGCATGATATGGGGTGGGTTATGGAATGGTAAATTCAAAAAAACTTTCACAACTCCTCCTGTGGGTCCCAGTGAGGGTCCCATCATATTCTGAGGAGTTCCCATTCTCCTCATTTGTGGACATTTGTTCACTAGATGTCCTTCTATGTAATATCTAGTACACCAGACCCTGCGGTCATCTTGGTCTAGGTATCGCCAATTCTTGAATATTTTTCTGTAAGTTGATATTTTCCCTTGTAATTGCGCCAAATTTGCATCTGTTAGGGGTCTAGTCACTCTCAGGTTCTGAATAACCTGCCATGGCTTCATTATTCATTGATTGTTCCAAGGCGTATGTCAATGTGGCTATCCATTGTTGCATTAACGGAATCCATGTCAAAGGTAGCAATCCCTAAATATACCATTATATTTGGTGCTCTTCATGGATTGGATGTGCTAACCTAACTATAGCATCTTTAAACTTTTGACTATATTTCTAGGTTGATTAATATCTCTTTGAATTTCATGCAACTCAAACAAAGCTTGTTGTTCTCACCGAGGTATCTTAAAATTTGCTATGAACTTTGTCCATACTTGGGTGAGTGTGAACACTTGACCTTGCATTCCCATCACTCCTGGCTCAATAATTTTCATGTACCATTTGAGAGCATGGAAGTTCAAGGTAGTTTGGAACTCAACTAACTTATTTGCATCCAGAGTCCCTATAGACCTCCAGACTGCTTCAGACAAGAACCACTTGTATAGAATACAATTGGGGTATGGGCGATTGGGATTACTAATCGCTTCAGGGGTACTTTCTTTTGGATCTATAGGGTCTCATTCTCTCTTTCTCAGAGCTGGCTGACCACGATTCTTCTCTTCAATATCCACATGTCAGCTTCTCTCTTGCTTCTACAACTTCTCCTTGTTGTCCACCCTCCTAGGGAATCCTTTCTCTCTGCACTTCCCTCTCACTTAATCTGACGATACTCTGTCTTCTATATTCCTGCAACTCTTTCTATCTCCTCCATCTCTCCTCCCACTTCTCCTAGTTTGACTTATTTCCACAACTTATCAGACTATCTTGTTGCTTTATTTATCTTGTCACACCACCACTTATCAACTATGGCTGATAAGGCTTGCTCTGGCCTCTTTTGAGTCCATTTCTCTTGTTGTTTCCCCTCGTATCAAAGAACCCTCTCAAGCCATGAATCCACCTAAAACTCACCCTACCCCAAGCGAGGGTGTTTATGTTTCCATCTCGGTCGAGGACATAACCAACATCCCCTCCTCCACCAAAAAACCTTTAATCCATAAGGGAGATTTCTCTCTCAATAGCTTCCCTTGTTTATTTATTGAAATCCACTTCTAGTCGTGAAAATGATTGGTGATTCTTAGCTGAAAAGTCAATAATGTATCCTTCTAACTTGGTATTGACCCAGAAATTAACCACTCGCATGACTGGACAATCCAATCAATGAAGTGCTGCAATATTTTATGTATCCCAAGTACATGTCCCTTCAACTCGTTTTGGAATTGTTGGAGCACTCAACACACCCCAAAAATTCTATGTCCATTTGTACTTTTTGGGTACCACTTCTGATCCTTTGCACCTTTGTTTCAGTATATGAAACCAATGCCCGCGCTTTATTTATGTTTTCATGTTTGAAATTGTTTAAAAGTCTGATTGAACATATAAAAAATAATCATCTTAAATTTAAATGGTAATTCTAACAACAATTTAAGGAATCGACAGTCTAAATCTTTCCCCAACACGCTTAGGAAGTTTGGCATCAGTAAAGGTTAAAGGTGACAAAAACACTTGAGAAGTTCAAAGAAGTTGAGCTCCACCTTCATCGGCGTTGAGAAGGAAAGTCTCTCTTTTATGTGAATGAGCTTCAGCAGGAATATTGTCGAAGACCGATCCGTTCGGCTTCGGTAGAAAAAAAAAGTAAGCGATGCGCAAGGAGAGGAGTGGTATAGCCGACCACCGACTCCCAAAATGTTTTCGGCGTCGGAAGTATTTATCAGGAGGATATCAGCAGTGCAAGGATAGTAGTTGATCCCCGATCTTTATGTCGGAGAGGCATGACGTGATGAGATGTTCTAACCCTTAGATTTGTTAGGTACGACACATTTAAAATGTTAGCTAATTCGTGGATCATGGATTAGTTGGCATTTCGTGTGAAAATCAAAAGGGACCATTTAGGCCTTCTGATATAATGCATCTCCCTTCGCGCCTCTGTTGTCAACTAGTTAGAATTTATTCACAGAGATCCGACATTAGTTTATTTGAATTTTCATTAATTACTCATATTAACTGATTGATACGATTGATAGAATCTATCCAGTTATATTCTTTCGATTCATGGTGTATGATCCTATTCTTCACGGCAAGAAATTCAGAACAAATAGAAGAGCAAGGCTAACAATCCAGAGAAGGTGCCCAAGGTTCAGTGAGTATTAAACAACTATCTTTGTGTAGCACAGGGTATGTATCCTCTTGTGGTGTTTTACGCTTTATTTTATAAGTTCCCACCCAACGTTGCTCTGTACACATGTTTAAAGGGTCATTTTAATTGTAGGAACAATGCCTCCAGAGAAACCTACCACCAAGAAATCCTCTCCAAGAGAACCAAAGTTGAAAGAACCAAAGCCAAGAGAAACTAAAATGAGATAAGGCCCTAAAGGAGCTCGAACACCTGTGCCATGGATGAATACTATAAAGGTGACACATAGACTGTTGTGTATCTGAAAGGTGAGTTCGAATAAGTTTACAACGAGTTCAAGAAGGAAAGACACATGCTAACTGAGAACATAGCTGAGTTCCAAGAGGAAACTTTTCAATGCACTTGCAGCAAGGAGATGGAAAATGGTAAGCACAACAAGCAGTAGAAAGACTCGTGTACATTGAGTAGTCTAGTGTATCGAGACAAGGAATAACATGGAATTCGGACGGTGGGAAAAAGTAGTCTTAATCTCATGAAGTGATCAGCTGAGTACTGGGCTAAGATATCTCAAGACCCACACCAAGAAATCCAAGAACAATGGACCAGATGCAAGAAGCACTGGGACAAAATTAATAAAGTAATGAAGGATGTCAGACTCCCCAAGTTCAGCACACCCAATAAATTCATTGGACCTATGACATATCAAGTTTCATTCGACCTCGCTATGGACTGAAGAGCTCGCAAAAATAGTTGAGGTGAGGCTAGGTCAAGTGAAACAATTCACAGAACATCTGATCAGATCCTGAACCATGCTATAGCAGTTGAACTCTAGTTTAGTAAAGTATCAGGCACATGCAGTGGACATCAGGAGAATATATGTGGCTCTGATGGAACAACACAGATTTGCATGGGCCCAAACTTGTGAAGAATTGTTTATCACCTGCAGTCACCCTTTCAAAGAAATATCTCAGGTTGACTGTTAAAAAAACTGTTAGAATATAATGCCATGTGGTGATTTTTCTTTTCTTAAACTGCACCTAGCCGTTAATTTCAGTTAAACTTAGAGATATAATAAATACATCAATTACCTAGTTAAAATCATATTGTTGTAAGAACTCTTTCTTTGTCAAGAATTAGTTTGAGACTACTATGAATTGAGAAGTCCTTCTGACCAAAGACAAGCTATTTCTATCAAATGCATGTGATTGGACTTGGAGAAGAACTACCTCCTATCATGTTTCATGAACGATGCAGTAACGAGTAAGAGAAATTAATTATGTTTTCAATTTATTTGGTGTAATGTTTTGATGTTCTTGCTTTAATGATGAAGATAAATCGTTGTGATATGTGATGAATGGTTATGGTAGATGAATTATTTGCTTACCCTGATCTTGATCATAAATGTGTGTGCCGATAATTAGTTTCTCAGACAAGAATTGGATGCTCACATGGTTAATGTATTATAACTAGGCCTGTGGTATTAGAATCATTGTCTTCATATTTGAGCAGCGGGTTATCCCAAGCTCAACCCTCTTCCCCTAGTAGTTAAAATGTAATCCTGTTTGTTGTCAAGTTGGTTTATAATGGCTTGTATCTTCTCATACCAGCCCCACCCAAGAGAAAATATAGAAGAGAATGAGTCCCTAACTAAGGAAGAGCCTTCACAAGAAAACACAAATCCCAATTTAAATTGTCGGATCGCAAGATCTCGAGAACCATTCCATCTCAAACGCTGCAGTCTAATTGGGCATCAGTGGGTAGGTTTTGTTCCTACTGTTGAGTCAAGGGATTTAACATGACCCATCACTAGAATTGGTGCTAGAAGGAGGCCTGAGAATGAATGGCTGAAAAATATATTGTAATTTACCATTTCAAATAGCCAATAGATTCGTATCAACCCACATGCATGGCTAGTCATTCAAAAGACAACCCACACACGCCGAGTATTCTTGAAATGAATAATCCCACCCCAGCCTGAGGAGGAACAATTATTCCCCAAAATAATTTTAATGCCTCTCTCTCACGAGGAATTAAATCAATTTAGAAGACTCACAAGAGCTTACACTTTGACAGATCGGATGTTGCTCCTTAGCCCCGATATTTCCTTAAGGAAAATAAATAATTAGTCCGATGGTCAATACTCCTAACGAAGTTTTTGTACACACGGTATAAGACTTGATATACTTTGTGATCACCGAAATCGAACACCCTTTGAATCTTATCCTTGAAACGCTAACCGACGACGTCTCTGAGCTCGATACCTTGAAAGAAGAAGAGTTCGAATCAGATTTCTAAGATATGGAGGTTAATAATAACCATGAGGAAGAAGGAGAAATGCTTCTTCAGAACAACTAGCCTTGGTTGTTCAGAGATTTTGTGGTCGTCCCTGGATGAGTACACAATATCCCTCAGCACCCGGAGAAGTAGTTACTTCCCTGCATCTCAAAACTTCAGGTTTAACTCAAGATCATATAAAGAAGTTCATACTCACGATCAGACTTATGCACATTCAACATGAAAACGTAGTCTACATACTTTTCCCCACATGTTTGAAAATTCAACTTCCACATGGTATTTAATTTGCCAGTAGGATCTATAACTAGTTGGACCAAGTTCCAGAAAGATTTCTAGACAAATTTGTAGAAGAAACTACTTCATGGGAGCTCTAATGGATGAGTTTTTTATAGCCTCCATGAGTCTAAAAGAGAGGGTCAAATATTCTCATGACCATCTTGAACAAATTCCAGCCCATGGAAAAACCAACTCAAGAGTTGCAACTTATGATAACGCTGCTCCTGCCTTCATTTCAAGCTTTGTAAAAAGAGATGCTAAGAAAAACCTGGTGGAAAATTTTGAAGAGGCCAATACAATTGATGAAAGGATGTAAAGATTTCCAAGCCTCTCTAGTAAAAACTTAAGCTCATCCCTCTCCTAGGAGAGGACTCCTTTGACTAGACCGTCGGGAACTGGGTTGAACTAACTCCAGTTAAGGGTAATGGAGATATAGAAGACTTACAACGCATGGTAAAGAAGTTATCAAACAAAATCATAAACATGAAAAGAAATGCAGGAGAGGGAAACCATGCCAAAGGCCCTATAATCATTTAAAAGAAACCCGCTTTTCAAAGCAAATGAACCTCCCCAAGCTAGCTTAAATATTGATCTAGGGAATGTCGTGTATGATTCTTTCTCAGAATTATCATTGGGAAAAATACCTCAAAAGAGACTTCCTTCAATGGGTACATGCCATGAATTTGATGGCTAACCAATTTCTAGATGAAGTCTCCCCGACCGAAAAACCAAGAAGTTTGGTTATGAATTTTGTTGACTAGGAAGAAATTGACCCACCATGAGATACAGCCATGATAATATGGGACCCCAACCTGATCATCCCTTCCGAAGACTTGTTTAAGTCTTGGAACTCCACAGAAGTTTCAGGGACAGACACGTAGTGGGGCAGGCACCTATTTGAGATGTCGATGCCACCTAGGCCTCTCTAAAGTAAGCACCCAATGAGATCACCCAAAACACATTCTCACCGTGGCAAAACCCATAAGAATTACACCCAAGAATCACCCAAACCAGATTATAAACGTGGGTTGAAGATTTGAAGAAGCTAAAGGATAATATTTCAAAGCTAGCGGGACACATGTAGGATCCCTCTAGCAGTTGGACTTATGTTACGAGCTTTGAACTCTGTGGGAAACCCAATGGCGGGTAATGGTCCAAAAAGAAATATGTCTCCAACATTTCTAGTGGGAAAACCAAATGTGAACCCCTGTTCGGGAGATAGAAAGGAAAACCTTTTTCCCCCCATTCTTAACGTTGGAAGTCTTCAATAGAAACCTCTTCACAACCATTTATTAGATCATGGAGCATCCTCCAACAGCATGCCCTTGTCTGTTTGAAAAATTTAAACGTTTTTCTCCTCAAGAGTGATAAACATGTCATACAACTAGACAGAACCCGTGTCAAGGTCAAGAGAACTCAAAGATGTGGATTATCAGATTATTGATACACCTCTATGATTTGTGCAATTGATTGACATTATTGTAGTAGATATCCCAGAGGCATATCGGCTATTACTGAGTCGAGATTGGTCTAAAAAGATAAACAGATACTTCAGTACAGACTGGGAACACCTCTAGATACCACTAAAGGGATACATGAACATGATCAAAATCGATAGGAAGAGATATCTGAAACATGCTAACTATTGATCTAGAAACCCCAAACGAACCTCATCCACAGATTTCCCCATACTGGGTAATTATTCCTTCGACTCCTACTTCGTAAACTTTTCTCCTACCTTGTTCAATGTTCCTCTTACCCAAAAATATGAAATTGTTTTTCAAGATAAACCGTCGATACCGACAGGAGACACCCTCTTCTGTCAAAACCCTACACTAGAGCTTACGGAACAAAAGATAGGAGATCAAGAAACTAATAAGGAAAAGGAAAGGAGCGATTTTTGTTCACAAATCTAGACCCTCTATTTTGATGGATCTAAATCGCAAGAAGGGTCAGGAGCAGGGTGCATCCTCTTTGATCCTAAAGGTAAACATCATTTCTTGTCTTGTAGACTAGGGTTTGAATGTACCAACAACACTATCAAATATGAAGCTCTAGTACAAGGATTAAAGAAAACCATAGATTTGGATGTCAAAGAATTGAAAGTTTTCGGAGACTCTAAAATTATTGTTAGACAAGTA
This sequence comes from Picea sitchensis, assembly GCA_010110895.2. Classification (NCBI taxonomy): domain Eukaryota; kingdom Viridiplantae; phylum Streptophyta; class Pinopsida; order Pinales; family Pinaceae; genus Picea; species Picea sitchensis. Next base: position 22,299 of record SNQJ01S0084578.1, on the reverse strand, counting down.
AGAAATATTATACATTGCATTCTCCTCACCTGAATAACTATCAGCAAGAGGTGCATAGGTTAATAGATCACTTTGAATCTTTCAATATCACTGCGATCCCCATGGAAAAAAATATTATTGCTGACTCCTTGGCCACGGCTGCTTCCAGGCTGTCGCCTTTAGAGGATTATGAAGCCTCTTGATTCACTGTGGAGCTGCTCTACAAACTGTTGGTACCTAATAAGATTTCCAATTGGAAATTATTTGAAGGATACGAATAGATTATAAACTTCTTAACCAACCAAGACAATTTCAAAGATATCGCTATTTGATGATGAATAATTCCAAGAGAAATCAACAGAAATCGATCCTCATACAGGACAACCTATGGATAAATCAAAGGCTCACACAATCCCGAAAGGGATAACTCATCTAGAAAATCTGTTTGATCTGAAAAAACGATTTAAGGGACCTAAAAACGCAAAGACTGGTAGCTCTTGTCCCATGCATGAAACTATAAATCTTGGCACACCAAAAAACCCAAAGAATGTGAATCTCGGCAAGACTATATCTAAGGAAGAGAGGAAAGATTACCTCAAATTATTCATACAATACCAAGATGTCTTTGCATGGTCCTATAGGGATTTGAAAACGTATGATACCTGCATCATTCAACACACCATCCCATTAAAAACTGAAGTGAAACCTTTCCAATAGAAGCTTCGAAAGTACCACCCATCCCTGGAACCTCTCATGTATCAAGAATTAAAGAATTTTTTAGAGGCCAAGATCATTTTCCATGTTAGGCATTCCACCTGGGTAGGGAATCTTGTTTTGGTGAGGAAAAAGTCGGGATAAATTATCCTATGCATAGATTTTAGGAACCTCAATAGAGCTTCAGAAAAAGACAATTACCTGGTCCCGCTGATGGAACAACTCCTGCAGACCATGTCTGGCTCAGAGATCTTCTCTCTACTAGACGGTTTCTCAGGCTACAACCAATTCCTGGTTTTAGAGGAGGATTGTTTAAAAACCACCTTCCGAACCAAATGGGGAACCTTCTCTTATAAACGCATGCCTTTCGGGTTAATTAACGCAGAAGAAACCTTCCAAAGGGCCATGGTCGTATATTTCCAGGGAATAATCAATAAATGTGTGGTAGTGTATCTAGATGACATAACAGTGTATTCGAAGAATAGAGAAGATCACATCCAACACTTAACTCAAATTTTCAAGAGGTGTAGGAAGTACGGTATATCCTTAAACCCTAAGAAAACTATCTTCGGTTTCGATGAAGGTAAGTTGTTAGGTCACATTATATATCAAGCAAGCATTCGCATAGACCCAGAAAGGATTAAGGCCATAGCTCAACGTCCATTACCCCATAACAAGAAATATATGTAGTCCTTTTTTGGGCAAATCAATTTTGTGAGGAAGTTCACTCTTGACTTCACAGAAATCATCAAACCCTTACAAAAGATGATTTGCAAGGATGTTGAATTTAAGTGGGATGATGAGAGAAAAACCACCTTCAATAATATCAAAGTTGTTATATCCCGGGCCCCGGTGTTGCGAAGTCCCGATTTCAATAGAGACTTTTCCCTTTATACTTTCACCTCCGATGAATCGTTAGCTACAGTTTTGACTTAGAAGGATGATGACAACAATGAAGCCCCAATGTCATTTATGAGTACTAATCTTCAAGGAGATGAGCTCAATTATCCAACTATAGACAAAGAGGCCTACGCGGTTTATAAGGCAATAAAGCATTTCAGGTCTTACATCCTCAAGAATCACACTAAAGTAATTATGTCACACCCTGCAGTCCAATCCTTGTTTACCCAACAAGAAATGGGGGAAAGAAGAGGGAACTAGATGGCAGTAGTCCAGGAATTTGATCTAGATATAAAACCTGCCAAACTAGTAAAAGGACAAGGGTTATGCAAGCTTGCAGTCGAAGCCCAGAATCAAGTAAATGAAGATTTCGGATGGGAGAACGAAATGGTACTATGGTGTGGTGAAGTAGCATACATCTCCCCAGGACAAGACTCTTGGTATAAATATTTAACTTATCCTCTACATCACAAGACTTGTCCCAAAAACCTCAACCCTAGGGAAAGGAGAGCCCTCATATTACAATCTGCACAATATCACCTTATAAATTCGGTGCTCTTCTGGATAAATTATGATGGGGTAATATTAAGATGTCTCGAACATGAAGACATAGACAAAGTGCTGAGGGAACTCCATGATGGCCCTGCTGGGGGAAATTTCGCAGGAAACACCACCTCTCACAAGATTCTGAGAGCTGCCTATTATTGGCCCACCTTGTTCAAAGACGCTCATACTTATGCTAGAAACTGTAAGACTTGTCGAATAAGCACTGGAAAGGAGAAGAGAGCAGTAGTCCCACTCCAACCTGTGACTGTCTCTAGGCCTTTTGAGCAATGGGGGTTGGACATCATAGAATAAATTACACCTAGCTCTTCAAAAATGCACAAGTACATTCTTACAGCCACCGACTATTTCATGAAATGGGTAGAGGCCATTCCTTTGACTCATGTAAACGAGAAGGTAGTAATCCAATTCATAGAACAACAACTGATCACGAGGTTTGGTGTCCCTTATGTTCTAGTCTTTGATAATGCACCTTAATTTTATTCCACCCTATTGATGGAGTTTTCTCTAGACAAAGGAATCATAATTAAGTACTCTGCAAATTATTATCCCCAGGGAAACAGTGTGGTGGAATAAAATAATAAAAACCTGGTAAGAATATTAAAGAAGACGGTTGCAGATAACCAAAGAAATTAGCATAATCTACTCCATAATTCTCTATGGGCCGATAGGGTCACACCCAAAGAATCTATACGAAATTCTCCATACTTTTTGGTCTATGGGAAAGAATCCATCCTCCCAAATGCGCTCTATCTTTCGTCTCTTCAACTAGCCCAAGTTTCCAATGAAGAACCTTCAACGACCATGCAACAAAGAATTAACACTATGCTCATGCTAGAAGAAGAGAGATAAAAGGCTAAGTCAAAATTCCTAGATCACCAACAGATAGTGAAAAGATGGTTTGATAAGCATAAGGATAAAGAAAAGAACTTTGAAGTAGGAGACTTGGTCCTGAAGTGGGACAGAGCAAATGAACCAAAAGGGAAACATTCTAAGTTTCAGAATCTATGGCTTGGACCTTTCTAGGTGGTTGAGAATATCAGGGAAGGAACTTGTCGGTTTTAGAATCTGAAGGGGGAACCTGATTCCCTCCCAGTAAATGCCAAGACCTAAAACAATACTTCCAATAAAATAAAATAAAATGGAAATAAATAAAACAATAAATATGTGTGTTTTATGTTCTTTGTTGAGTATCATCACGATTGCGAAATACTTCTTTTGTTGTTTCTTTTCTTTTTAGTTTTCTATGCTTTTGAAGGTATGTCTGGAAAAACAATGGTTGGCCTTAAAATCATGCAACATAGCAAACCCTGTTTCTAACTCATTGCTCACTTACAAACACCAAAAGCACTGGAAACCTTGCGGTTACTTTGAGGAATCCTCTATCCAACCTGAGCAAATGAACAAATTCGGAGAAATGTCAGAAATGTCTACTTTGTGGTTCAGTAAGACCTCAAGGGAAAGAAGGAAAGATGGAAAGGACTACATGAACCCAAAGGATGGAGCTAGTGAAGAATCCACCTTAACACTCTCACCTTGCAAATAAAAAGGCATCCTCCTCTCCCACTCACTTAGTGCATCATGCTGAAATAAAATTGATATTATCAAAAGGGTGAATAGTAGGAGAGGGTATGTAGATATCTTCGTTGGGGATATGAACGCTCGCTCGCAGCTAAGCAAGGCCTTTGATGTCGGGGTGACTCCATCGGGGCTATGGATGCTCGCTGGCAGTGGAGCGACACCGAAGCAGGTGAGTAGTGGTAATTAAAGGCTTCATGTTGGTGAATACTTTTCTAGACTTTTGTAAGAAGGGGGCATGAGTCAGGGTCAAAGGAAACGAAGGAGGAAAGGGGTTAAAACCCCACAAGCAAACCAGGAAGCATCAATTGAAGGACATCAAATGCAAAGGTTAAGAGGTTCTGATTTAAGACCAGCTAATATTCTCCATTAGCTTCCGTATAAGCCAAGCCTTGGAGGAGGAACAAAGATTCTACTTTCTCCTAGTGAATCACCATTTGTTGAGCACTCAACACACCCTAAAAAATTTATGTCCATTTCTACTTTTGGGGTACCACTTGATCCTTTGCACTATTTTTTTTCACTTCAGTATGAAACTGATGCCTGCGCTTATATTTTATGTTTCATGTTTGAATTGTTTAAAGTCTACTTGAACATACAGCAAAGAATCATCTTAACTTTAAATGGGACTTAACAACTACTTAAGGAATCAACAGTCTAAATCTTTCCCCAACATGCTTAGGAAGTTTGGCATTGGTAAAGGTTAAAGGTGACTAAAATCACTTGAGAAGTTCAAAATAGCTGAGGGTCGATATCCATCGGCGTTGGCAGACAAAAGTCTCTCTTTTATGCGAATGAGCTTCGACAGGAATATCACCGAAGATTGATCCGTTTGGATTCGGTAGGAAAACAAAAAAAAGTAAGCGTCGCGCAAGGAGAGGAGTGGTATCACCAACTGTCGACTCCTGAAACGTTTTCGACGACAAAAGTTTACAAAGATGATAAACCGCCAAGAAGCTATGCACTTGAACTTTCCCTAATCGTCGATCCCCGATATCATCGACGTCGGAAGTATTTATCAGGAGGATATCAGTAGAAATATGTGCAAAGATAGTAGTCGATTCTCGATCTGTATGCCGGAGAGACACGACGTGATGAGACGTTCTAACCCTTAGATTTGTTAGGTACGATGCATTTAAAATGTTAGTTAATTCATGGATTGTGCATTAGTTGCTAATTCATTCACGAATCAAAAGGGACCATTTAATCCTATCGATACAATGCATCCTCCTCCGTGTCTCCGCCGTCAACTAGTTAGAATTTATTCGCAGAGATCCGAAGGTAGTTTATTTTGAATTTGCATTCATTACTCGTATTAACTAATTAATATGATTGATAGAATATCTCCGGTTATATTATTTTGAGTCATGGTGTATGATCCTATTCTGCATGGAAAGGAATTTAGAACAAACAGAAGAGAAAGGCTAAGAATCTGGAGAAGGGGCCCAAGGTTCAGTGAGTATTAAACAACTATCTTAACAAGCATTACAGGTATGTATCCGCTTGTGGTGTTTTATGTTTTATGTTTTATTTTTTATGTTCCCACTCAACGTTTCTCTATACACATGTTTAAAGGACCATTTTAATTGCAGGAACAATGCCTCTGAAGAAACCCTCCACCAGGAAATCCCCAAGAGCACCAAAGCTGCAAGAACCAAAGCCAAGAGAGACGAAAAGGAGCTATCTGCTGCCCTAAAGGAGCTTGAACACTTGCGCCATTTGGCCGAATACTATAAAGGCTCCATGCAGACCATTGTGTATCTGAAATGTGAGTTCGAAGAAGTTTACAATGAGTTTAAGAAGTAAATACACATGTTAACTGCGAACGTAGCTGAGTTCCAGGAGGACACTCTCATGGCACTTGCGACATGCAAGGAGATAGAGCGATGGTATGAAAGGGTGCAACAAGTGGTATAAAGACTTGAGTACATTGAGGCAGTCCAGTAGGGTCGAGACAAGGAAAAACATGGCATTAAGATGGTGGGAAAAAGTAGTCTTAATCGCATGAAGCGATCAGTCGAGTACTGGGCTAAGATGTCTCGGGACCCACACCGATAAATCCAAGAGAAATGGACCAGATGCAAGAAGCATTGGGATAAAATTAATAAAGTAATGAAGGATGTTGGGCTCCCCAATTTTTCCACCCCAGATAAATTTATCAACCTGAGCGACATAGTCCATTTGCATGCCAAACAAGACTCGCTATGGACCGAAGAGATCGCAAAGATAACCGAGCCGAGGCCAGGGCAAGTGCAACAATTTGCATAATATCCAATCAGAGCCCGAACCATGCTACAATAGTTGAAATCCAATTTAGTAAAGTACCGGGTGCATGCAGTGGACATCAGGGGAATATATGCAGCTCTGATGGAACAACAAAGATTTCCATGGGCCTAAACTTGTGAAGAATTGTTTATCAGATGGTCTGAATATAAGAGAAGTCACCCTTTCCAAGAAATATCTCGGGTTGACTGTTAAAGAAACTGTTAGAAGATAACACCACGTGGCAATTTTTTCTTTTCTTAAATTGCACTTAGCTGTTAATTTCAGTTAAAATTTATATTATAAATAAAGACATTGACCAATTAGTTAGAGGTCGATGATTGTTGTAAGAACTCTTTCTTTTTTTTGGTTGTTAAGAATTATTTTGTGACTGCTATGAATTGAGAAGTCCTTGTGGACCAAAGACAAGTTATTTTCATCAAATGCATGTGATTGGACTTGGAGAAGAACTACTTCCTATCCTGTTTCATGAATGATGCAGTAATGAGTAAGAGAAATTAATTATGTTGTCAAGTTATCTGGTGCAATGTTTTGATGTTCTTTTCTTTAATGATGAAGATAAATCGTTGTGTTATTATGTGATGGATGGTTATGGTAGATGAATTATTTTGCTTGTCATTATCTTATTACATATGTGATTTGTTTCTGATAATTAGTTTCTCAGATAGTAATTGGATGCTCACATGGTTAATGTATTAGTATTAGGCCTATGGTATAGAATCATTGTCTGCATGTTTGAGCAGCGGGTTATCCCAAGCTTATCCTATTCCCCAGTAGTTAAAACTTAATCCTATTTTTTGTCAAGTTGGTTTATACTGGCTTACATCTCTCATACCAGCCCCACCCAAGAGAACAGTCCTAACTGAAGGAAGAGCCTTCACAAGAAAACACAAATCCCATCGATAAATTGGTCGGATCGCAAGATCTGGAGAACCATTCCATCTTCAAATGCTGCAGAGTCTAATTGGACCTCGATGGTGGGTTTGTTTCCTACTGTTGAGTCAAGGGATTTAAGACCCATCAACAGGAACTATGGAGCTTCTTGGATCCTATATATCCAGTGGAAAAGTTCTACTGGGAACTTAAACCAAAATATCTCGTACTTGCCGCTTGATATTTCTGAGTAAAAGGCTACCTCCTGAGTATCTTTCATAGATTTTATTCTCAACTCCTCTTATTTACGTATGAAGGCGTCGCACTTTATCTCCCACCATTGGTCAATATTAGATCTGTGAATCCATGGAAGCATCCTCCCTACACGTTCCCTTTTAACACAGGTCCTGGCAACAGAACCATTTTGTTGGTGCAAGTTTGATAAGACCAGGGTCCTTCTCAGGTTACCAACAAAAGGTATTGTGTAGTCTAGAGTGTTGTCATTTTCGTCTCCTCCAGAGAGAAGAAGTCTCACCCAAAGCCTAACTAAGACAAAAGGATAGGGAAGGGCAAGGAAAATAATTAAGAGGGTTCACAAAACCTTCAATATTCATCCTAATATTGTGCAAGACAAACTAACTACAGAACAAATATGAACTCATATACGCAAGAACTGAAGCTACTTAGGTTGCGGAAAGCATTCAACCACAAACACATCATGCAGAACTTATGAAGCATAAAGAAGTACTGTAAATATATAATGCAGAAGTACAAACACAAAATGATGAACATATTTTGAAATTTTGGACCCTTCTTCATATATTATCTTTAGATCTTTCTCAGTTACAACCTCAGAGATACAAAGTAGTGCTTTGTTACAAATTCTTGGCTCTGGACCCATGTCGCAGAGCTCTATTTAGCCAAAATTGTGTACAGGTCACATTTACATAACTCAACCCTTTACAATTATGACACCAACCTTTACACTTATGATACCAACCATTTTACAATCATATTCATCCCTATATATAAGCTAATTAGGGTCTTCTAGCTTTGAGCTCGCATGCTTTCTTGTTCTATTGCAACTTTTTTTGCCTTGTTGGCATTGCGCTGTCCTTTTTGAAAATGATTTATGTTGCTTCTCCTTTCTCTATTGTCCAGCTTCTTTTATATCTTGCGCAACTCATACTAGACCAAAACTAGGACTTTAGTCCTTCTTGTGCAACTTCTCATTCAAAAATAAAGGGCCCAACAGGACGCGCTCCGAGAAAATACCGTGCAGGCTCAAACAGAAGCACAGGAACTCACAGAGAAGTTCTAAACTCTCACAGGAGTTGTTGAAGAAGTGTACAAAGTTTAGGTGGCTTAGGACGAGCCACATGTCAGTGTTGGGGGCATTTTGGATGCAGGCCTAGTCAGGAGAAAATGTTATTTTTGGGAGGAGAAACATAAAAGGAGAAGAGGACAGTTGGAAGGAATAGCAACACGTGTGAGGAAAGTAGGTGAGGGATGCATACAAGGAATACCTAACGACACTAGGGTTATGGTTTTTGTAATACAATGTAATGGTTGATGAGCCAATAATATAAATAGGTAGTACTTAGGAGGAAGATACACAGAGAGGACAACCCAAAGAGAGTCGGCTAAGAGAGAAGAGAGAGGACATCCCATAGAGATTTGGCTAAGAGAGAAGAGAGAGGACATCCTAGAGAGAGTCAGGTAAGATATCTAGAGAGAGGACAACCCAGAGAGAGTCGACTAAGAGAGAAAGGAGAGGAAAGAGATGGCATAGCTTTGTAAGAATTGTACTAGTCAATAAGTTGGTGAGCTAGAAAGCAGTGAGAGACTTGTTCCTGAGGGTTAGAGCATAGGCTGAGGAGCCTCGTACGATCTAGTTAGCCTCACAAGGATTGAGGAGCCTTCTGAGAGAGTGGATTTGAGATTGTAAACACGTGCAGTGTGACGTATCACTGTAGTCATGGATATAGTGGTAGTTGATGTTCCTCCTAAGTTTGGGATTATTTTTTCTAGATCATGGATCAAAAGACTAGGGGGAAATTTGCAGATGGATTTATCATATGCCACCATTCATGTGTTTAGAGGGGAACATAGGATGATTTACAGAGAAGCATAACTAGCCTACATTACCAGTGATGAAGCCAATCCCACCAACCACCCCATTTTCTCTGTCGATACTGATTTAGGAACCAATATTTTGTAGCTCTCTGATGTTCCTCAACCTCCTATTGAAATTAGAAAGCAACCCATTACCTTTTTCAAAGAGCCTCCCCCCAAGACCTCTGTGTGGAAAATGTTTTTTGAAGGAGCCTCTTCTAAGGAAAGTGTTGGTGCTGGAGTAGTTTTTATTTCCCCCGCCCAAGAGACCATATATCTATCTTGCAAGTTGGAATTTGAAACAACAAACAACGTGGACGAATATGAGGCTCTTGTCTTGGGTTTGAGAGCTGCCAAAGACATGAAAATTGAGGAGCTGGCAGAGTTTGGAGACGCTGAGTTGATTGTTCATCATGTCATAAATCTGTATTAGACTAAGCACTCGAGGTTAAGGGCCTATAGAAATGAGGTATGGGATATGATTGGCAGTTTCTTCTTGTATTTTAATATTCCATTTGTTCAAAGGGAGGATAACTCCATGGTAGATTCTTTGGCGGTCTCAACAAGTAATTTTAAGGTCCCTTTGCCCCCCAAACTCAAATATGAGGTGGAGATAAAATACAAACCCTTTATTCTTGACAACGTCAAACATTTTAAGGTATTTGAGGATGATATCGAGATAAAAAAATTCCTTGAGATTGTGGATGAATTTTCTGATATGCATATTGACCAGGATCAGGATTATGAAGAAAGCCCTCAGGTTGATGTCTTTATGAATAAGATTGCTAACCATCATATTGTTTAGTTGCTTAGCAGCCACATTCCAAAGGGGCTTTTCCTTTTGGAGATATTGTTTGATATAAATGATGTTGCTGCAAAGATTGAAGGATCAATTGAAGATGATGATGTGGCTGAATGCAATCTAGGAACAGAGGAGGATCCTAAATGGGTCAAATTGTCTAGTAGCTTATCAAAGGAACAAAGAATTGAGTATGTCAAACTCTTGAAGGAGTTCGCTAATGTATTTTCTTGGTCATACAAGGATTTGAGAACATATGACACCAACATCATTGAACACAAAATCTCTTTGAAAGAAGTTGCCAAACCTTTCAAGCAGAAGCTAAGACAAATAAATCCCATGTTGTTGCCGATTGTGGAAAAAGAAGTCAAGAAGTTGTTGGATGCACAGATCATCATCCCTTTGAGATTTTCAAAGTGGGTGGCTAATTTGGTGCATGTCAGGAAGAATAATGGGGAAATTAGGTTGTGTGTTGATTTCATAAATTTGACAGGAGCTCCAAAAAGGATAACTACCCCTTGCCGAAAATGGAGCATATTTTGCAGAGAGTGACTGGGTCAGCCAGGATGTCTATGGTCGATGGTTTCTTTAGTTACAATAAGATCTCTATATTTCCTGAAGATAGAGAGAAGACAAACTTCACAACTCCTTGGGGMACATTCATGTATGCTAAAATGCCCTTCAGATTGATGAATGTGGGAGAAACCTTACAACGAGCTATGGRCATTGCCTTCATTGGGGAAAATGATAGATTTGTAGTCATATATCTAGATAACAWCACAATATTCTCTAGATCTGATAAAGAGCATTATTATCATTTGAGGAAGGTTTTCCTGAAGTGCARAAGGTTTGGTCTCTCCTTTAATCCCAAGAAGTCTTTATTTKCCATGCAAGAGGGAAAKTTKTTGGGGCATATTGTGTCAGTTGAAGGGGTGAAKATTGATCCGAGCAGAGTGGAAKCCATCCAGTCCCTGTCGTTTCCCAGATCCAGGAAAGAGGTTCAGTCTTTCTTGGTTAAAATCAACTTTCTAAGGAGGTTCATTTCTAATTTTGTTGAATTGGTTAAATACATTACAACAATGCTCAGGAAGGGGAATGAAGTGAAATGGACTGCTGAGTCCAGATATTCTTTCAACCAAATCAAGAAGGCGTTGACTGAAGCACCTATGATCATCATCCCAGACTATTCCAAGTAATTTCTAATTTTTTCCTTCACTTCATTTGATACACTGGCTGTTGTTTTGTTACAAAGAAATGCAGAGGGGTTAGAGAAGCCTATTTCCTTTTTCAGCAGAGCACTGAGGGATGCAGAAGCAAGATATGATATCATGGAGAAGCAGGCTTATGATTTGGTGAAATCCCTCATGGATTTCAGAATCTATCTTCTACAATCCAAGATCATTACATAAGTCCCCTCGGCCTCAGTAAAGGAGATACTAATCCATCCTAATATAGATGGGAAAAGGAGCAAGTGGATTGACAAAATTTTAGAGTTTGACTTGGAAATCAAACCCACCAAATTGGTGAAAGGCCAAGGTTTAGCCAGGTTACTGGCTGAATCAAATTGCAAGGAATTGGGGGTTAATATCATGAATGTAGACTCAGGAAGTCAACAAGTTGAGATTGTTGGTGAAGATTCTCATATCAGCCCCAACTTAGCAGAATGCACTTGGTATAAAGACATCCTATACTTCCTGCACAAGTTGAGGCCTCCCGATGGTTTGGACAAAAACAAGGTGAGAGCTCTAAAACTCAAAGAAATCAAGTATTGTATCATTGATAAAATTTTGTACTGGAAGGATCCTCTTGGAGTTCTATTAAGGTGTCTAGACCCACAAGAATCCCAAAAGGCCATGATTGATTTTCATGATAGCTCATGTGGGGGACATCATTTTTGGAGGACCAAAGCTTATAAAATCCTCATAGCTAGGTACTTCTGGCCCAACCTTTTCACTGATGTTTGCGCAAAGATGAGAGCCTACACCAAGTGTCAAAATTTTGCTGGAAAGCAGCAACTCAGATCTTTTCCATTAAATCCTGTAATAGTTTCTGGACCTTTTCAGTAGTGGGGTCTTGACTTCATTGGAGAAATACACCCAGCCTCAAGTGGCCAACACAGGTGGATTTTGACTGACACTGATTATTTTACTAAATGGATAGAATCCATCCCCACAAGGAGTGCCTCTCACAAGGTAATAATAAATTTCCTTGAAGACATCATATCCAAATTTTGCTGTCCAAGAAGGATCGTTATAGACAATGTTGCCTCTTTCAAGGCTGAGCCATTATTTAATTTCTGTGAGTAGTATGGGATTTCACTAGTCCATTCTAATCCCTACTACCCTCAGGGAAATGGATTAAAAAAGTCTTCTAACAAGATCCTCATAAAGATCATCAAGAAGCTATTAGAAGACAACAAGAAAGCTTGGGATTCAAAGTTGAAGTTTGCATTATGGGCTGACAGAGTTACCACAAAAAGATCACTAGGCATTTCTCCTTTCCAGATGGTGTATGACATTGAGGCAATCTCCCCTACTCAACTTTCTTTGCCTGTGGCGAAGTTCCTCCAGGACTACCAAGGAGAACCTGATGACATTGTCAAGAGGATACTGCAACTGGTAGAGGTGCAACAGACCAGGGAGCATCTGCTTGATAAAACACAAGACCATCAACAAAAAATAGAACGATCTTTTGAAAAAAGTGCAAGCAAGGAAGATTTCTAGTTGAGGGATCTGGTGCTCAAGTGGGATGCCCCCAAACAAGACAAAGGAAAACATGGAAAATTTGAAGCCTTGTGGATTGGTCCTTTCCAAATTTCTGAGATATTTTTGAATAACACTTATAAGTTGTAGAATTTGGAGAATTTTGAGGTTTTAGGTGGCCCTATCAATGGGCATTTTTTGAAGAAATAATTTTTTTAAGCTGTGACCATCGTTTCAGCATTGTAAATACCACTCCTGTTTTGTTTTGATTTTTAGTTTTTCATTTTCAATAAGAGGCCCCATAACCCAATGCTAAGGCACTGCAACTGCGCGTTCTTGGTAGCTCACGGGGAGCATGCCATCCCCTATGGAGCCAAATGTTATCACATGAGCTTGTTAGAGTCTTATGGGTTTGTGGTTTCTACCTAAGTATGTAATTTTACCCTGTCTCTCTCCCTTTCGCAAACCAAATCTTAGGTTTTTTCCCTTTCATCTTGTAAGTTTTTCTCCGTTTTCCCTCATTTGTTTGATTGACCTGTTTTTCCTTATTGTCTTACCTGAGAAGTATCAGCCCTAAGATTTTTTGTTTTCTCTAAGGTTGATCACTTTCCTCTTTGTCTCATTCACTCATCCTTTGTCTTTTTGAGCCCCCCAACCAGTCATCCAATTCTTTGTTTATACAGGCCACAACCGTAGGCTCAAGGTGCAACAATCAAAGCGACCCATTCCAGACTCGAATCAGAAAAACAGGTGAGTTCATCTCCCAATGGCTGGTATTCCATGTGGATTTTAGATCGACAGTTTGTGGGTGTTCAAAATATGAAAGTTTCTCAAATATTAGCATTGGAGCAAAGGCCCGAGATCAAAGGTCAGGAAAAGATTAAATATAGGTTGTGGATCTTATTGGGAGAGATCAATGGTGGAAGATTATCGTGAGAATTGGGAGTTCGAAATGTTGTTAAAGTTGTTCATAAAAGGTACAAATTCCCGAAACCCAAAATTAGCATAGACCGTTCGATCCAGTAGGATGCATGGCACCAGATCTGAGCTGCGAAGAAAGTCATTTTGGGAAAATTGAAGTGAGGGATGTGCAATTTAAGTGTCGAAGCCACCAAAGTACCGAATTCCTAGGGTCTTGAAGTGTGAAGTGTGAAGTAAAGCTAGACCATCCAATCCAGAAGGGCACGTGGCGATAGATCAATGGATTCGCAGTTTCGCGAGTCATAGGTTTGTAGGGAGAAACACACAAGTTTCCCGCAGCATGAATTCATGAAGCACTCGGAGATTGGGCCTAGGGTCACGACCTGAGGTCATATGGAAGGCAGGTCCAGAAGGAAAGATTGGTGCCCATTGCATGGAGATGGCCAATTTGGAGTCCCGAAGGAGCAATCGTAGTCGCCGATCGCGAAGCAGATATGACTATCGGTTTGAGAAAGGTGATTTCCCCAACTTGGGTATTGGGAAGTCTGGAAACAAATGATGAGAAGACTCCTGAAGCACGAAATCCAAAAGATTCATATGGGATAAGCACCAATTCATGTCCTGAGGTCACGTTTAAAAATGATCCAAAGGAAAAGGACCTAGTGCCCGAGCCTTATAGCGCTAAGATGAGTGGAATCCACCTAGCGTTGACACGTGGCACTCTTTTTAAGAATTCTCAGACATTCCTCTAGCCTATTTTCGAGTGACACATGTCACCTATATAGCTATGACACATCATCATGGTGGTGTCAGGCCTCCACATTAGATCATCCTCTGGGAGGTGTTATTGTTCAACGCCAAAGGTAGTGCCCCATCCCAAAGCATGCTTTGGCAGATCCTGAAATTGGTGGGTGGATATATTTGGTAGTAGCGCTAAATCTAGCCGGTGCACCCAGATTTTAGATCGTGACTAGATCAATGGCCACAGTCTATTGCAAGGACACAACGTGCTCGGTCGATAATTTTCTTATGTGGTCCTTTAATGGAAATCATGGTATGGCGAATGTGCTACATGGAGAAAGGAGATGGATTGTGAGCCCAAAAGAAGTCTAATCCCAAACCACTTTTGAGTGGCCCCGCAATCGCATTTTTATATGGTTTCCTATTCGAGAGCACCATGTGTCCACCCCCTGAGCATTTAATCTCATTTATTTCCCGAGAAAAGGAATTAATGAAAGTAGAGACGAGGGTTGTTACACTGTTGTAATGTAGGTTTGATTGTAGGGGTATCATGACTAGTTTTAGTCAGCTTCCTTGTGATCTTTTCCCCTCTTACACTGAATGGCTCAGGCATGGAGGATCCAGTCAATTTGTTGTAGCTGGATGGTGATGTAGGTTTGATCATTGTGCTGTTGTGACTGTGTTATTTGGACATATTTCAATGTCTGAAGCTTGAGCTTAAGAGTGATATTGAGTCTAAGTTTTTCTTCTCCAAGTCGCTTGAAGGCCTGATGCCCATAGCAATCTTATCCACCTTTCTTACTAAGTCTTCCCTCTGTTGACACTTAAAATCAATTCACTGACTGAAGTTAGTTGTGGCCCTCACTTCCCTTTGCATTTCTTGTCCAGTTCTGTGTTCAACATCATTCATATATTGAGTTTTGTCCATTGACCTCCACTCATATAAAACCAACATCCACCAAAAACTCTCATGGGTACTGGGCTTATCCTCCCTCAATATGAGGGTGACTTTCAATGCTAACAGACCCCATGACCTCCATAGCCACNGTCAGGAAAAGATTAAATATAGGTTGTGGATCTTATTGGGAGAGATCAACGGTGGAAGATTATCGCGAGAATTGGGAGTTCGAAATGTTGTTAAAGTTGTTCATAAAAGGTACAAATTTCCAAAACCCGAAATTAGCATAGACAGTTCGATCCAGTAGGATGCATGGCACCAAATCTGAGCTGTGGAGAAAGTCATTTTGGGAAAGCTGAAGTGAGGGATGTGCAATTTAAGTGCCGAAGCTGCCAAAGTATCAAATTCCTAGGGTCTTGAAGTGTGAAGTGCGAAGTAAATATAGACCATCCAATCTAGAAGGGCACGTGGCGATAGATCAACGGATTCACAGTTTCGCAAGTCATAGGTTTGTAGGGAGCAACACACAAGTTTCCTGCAGCATGAATTCATGAAGCACTTGGAGATTGGGCCCAAGGTCACAACCTGAGGTCATATGGAAGGCGGGTCCAGAAGGAAAGATTGGTGCCCATTGCATGGAGATGGCCGATTCAGAGTCCCGAAGGAGCAATCGCAGTCGCCGATCGTGAAGCAGATATGACTATCGGTTTGAGAAGGGTGATTTCGCCAACTTCGGTATTGGGAAGTCTGGAAACAAATGATGAGAAGACTCCTGAAGCACGAAATACAAAAGCTTCATATGGGATAAGCGCCAAGTCATGTCCTGAGGTCACGTTTAAAAATGATCCAAAGAAAAAGGAGCTAGTGCCCGAGCCTTATAGCGCCAAGACGAGTGGAATCCACTTAGCGTTGACACGTGGCACTCTTTTTAAGAATTCTCAGACATTCCTCTAGCCTATTTTCGAGTGACACCTGTCACCTCTCTATCTATGAGACATCATCATGGTGGTGTCAGGCCTCCACATTAGATCATCCTCTGGGAGGTGTTATTGTTCAATGCCAAAGGTAGTGCCCCATCCCAAAGCATGCTTTGGCAGATCCTGAAGTTGGTGGGTGGATATATTTGGTAGTAGTGCTAAATCTAGCCGGTGCGCCCAGATCTTATATCATGACTAGATCAATGGCCACAGTCTATTGTAGGGACACAACGTGCTCGGTCGATAATTTTCTTAAGTGGTCCTTTAATGGAAATCATGGTATGGAGAATGTGCTACATGGAGAAAGGAGATGGATTGTGGGCCCAAAAGAAGTCTAATCCCAAACCACTTTTGAGTGGCCCCGCAATCGCATTTTTATATGGTTTCCTATTCGAGAGCACCATGTGTCAACCCCCTGAGCATTTAATCTCATTTATTTCCCGAGAAAAGGAAATTAATGAAAGTAGAGACGATGGTTGAAACCTCAACTCAATGCATAAACGAAAGGCATGGAAGGCCTGGCCATGGGGACTGAACCGTCAGCCCATGGTACCCCTGTGGGAAGATTTTTCTGCAAATCACATACTGATCTAAGCTCGAGTCTGACAGAAGAATGCATGTGTAGACTGATAGAAGAATATGAAGATGCCAAGCCTTGAATGCAATGGCTAGAGCGTGCCCCTGGTGGTTGTGGTCAGTTCTGAGTATAAATAGATAGTTTTAATATTTTGTGAAGGTCGTCAACTAGTTGAGAAGAGCTCCCTATTTTTCAATGTTTTGATGCCACAACTGTTCTCTAGTTATGTATCGGATTTGAGACTTTCAGATTAATAGGAGTCGGCCTCTTTTCATCTCTTTGTAAAAATTGAGCTAAAACACTGGGGCATGGAGGATCCAGTCGAGGGTTGTTACACTGTTGTAATGTAGGTTTGATTGTAGGGGTATCATGACTAGTTTTAGTCAACTTCCTTGTGATATTTTCCCCTCTTACACTGAATGGCTCAGGCATGGAGGATCCAGTCAAGTTGTTGTAGCTAGATGGTGATGTAGGTTTGATCATTGTGTTGTTGTGACTGTGTTATTTGGACATATTTCAGTGTCTGAAGCTTGAGCTTAAGAGTGATATTGAGTCTAAGTTTTTCTTCTCCAAGCCGCTTGAAGGCCTGATGCCCATAGCAATCTTATCCACCTTTCTTACTAAGTCTTCCCTCTGTTGACACTTAAACTCAATTCACTGACTGAAGTTAGTTGTGGCCCTCACTTCCCTTTGCATTTCTTGTGCCACAACCGTTTCAGTTATGTATCGGATTTGAGACTTTCGGATTAATAGGAGTCGGCCTCTTTTCATCTCTTTGTAAAATTGAGTTAAAACACTGGGGCATGGAGGATCCAACCAAGGGTTGCCAATCGTTGTAATGTAGGTTTGATTGTAGGTCATGATACCGCTGCAATCAAACATACACTACAACAACATAACAACCCTCTTACACTGAATGGCTCGTGCATGGAGGATCCAATCAAGTTGTTGTGTTAGATGGTGTGTGTGGTTTGATCATTGTGTTGTTGTGACTGTGGTTTTTGGACATACTGTGTTGTCCTAAGCTTGCTTAAGAGTGATATTGAGTCTAAGTTTTCTTCTCCAAGCTACTTGAAGGCCCGGTGCCCATAGCAATCTTGTCCACCCTTCTTACTAAGTCTTCCTCCAAGGACACTAAAACTCAATTCACCTGACCTGCTAGTTGTGGTCCTCACTTCCTTGTACATTTTGTCCAGTTTTGTGTTCAACAACATTCATATATTGAGTTTTGTCCATTGGACTTCCACTCATATAAAACCAACATCCACCAAACCTTATGATGGGTACTGGGCTTATCCTCCTCAATATGAGGGGTGACTTTCAATGCTAATGCACCCCCATGACCTCCATAGCCACCCAAAGATCTTCACATAGCCCTCCATACCAACATACCACACATTGTTCCTTGATATCTATATGACATATTATATATATAATGTTAAGCAAAGTTTCATTTAGGTGGATAAAGGGTCAAGGTCCTAAGCCCATACCCTTAGCCCTTGATCCATTGCATGCCATGTAACCACACCCATTACAGAAGGTTCTTAGTAGAAGCGTTGATGGGTATACATAACATGTGTTAGTTATAACATTAGTTATATATATATCATATGTTATAAACTATATACAAATTTTTTGGGTGTGTTGACCATTAAAAACGCTAACAAGCTCTACGGCTAAGTATTGCTAAAGCTCATATTATAAAACTAAATAATACTAGTAGGTGGACCTTTGAACTATTGAAGATCAAATTATTCATTTTTTGATGTTATGATGATGTGTGACACAACTTACATGGTTGATGAAGACCTTGTTGATTATTGGTTGCGATTTGAGCATATGTATCATTGACTCCTTATGTTAATACAACCTATGCTATTAATTAATATTGTTACACGCTCTTTCTATACCGGCACAAATAAACACAGCAGAAATTATATGAAAGGCGCTTTGAGAAAAATAAAATACCATAACAAATGCAAGGAAAAGGGACCTAGTTCTGCAATACCACATGTGAATAATTTGAAGGAAATGAGAAACTATACTACATGCATGAAAATACTTGATGATTATATTTAACCCCTAGTTAGCAAGAAAATGGATATGAAATTTTGATTGGGTTATGTGGTTAGTACGCATACGGTATGAAATGTTGATGGTGCATTTGGCAAGTAAATGGTATGGTTTAAATATATGGGATTTGAATTATGTTATGGCATAAGTCGTGACGTTGGCTTTTAATATGGTGATATTTTCAATAGATGTTTGATTAATCATGTTAATGGAGAATTTATTGGCATGTAATATTGAGCCACGAGAAAAGGAGGCGACGGCATTTATTGTAATGTCACCTTTACTTCCTTCCGCTAATACCACCCTAGTCGGACTATTGTTTGATATTGCTACTATGTTTACGTTCAAATTTCAGTTGCATTTAAAGCACTTGGCCAACTCTCATTTCTTAAGGAATTTAATAATGTATGTCCTTTTTTGGCCATTCGTGACTTGGCTTTGGTTATGAAATGATTACCGGCTCAAGTGTACTATTTTGTGTTTTTCCTAAGTGTTGCAACTGTGGGAAATTTTGGTTCTTGAATGAAGAGTGGATTGTTCTTCCTGTAATATTTTTGAGTCCATAGAGGTTAATGATCTTTTTGGTGGTAGCTCTCACTCAATTAACGGTTTATTTGAGGGATTTGCTTAAAGTCTGTGGATAACTATCTTCACGCGATCATTACTAAATCCATTCTATGGTTTCTTTGGGCTTAATGGTCGAAAAGCCAGATCTCTATGTTGTGTTTCACTTCGACGTTGGTTGTTTCCACTACTAAGGGTCATGAAGTGAGTGTTCTGTTCTTAACTCGACCCTATCTTCAACTCAGTATTTTGGTAGTTTGGACGAAGAACACAAGGTTATACCCTATGTGCATTAAATAAATTTCCTGGCCAAATGAGATTTCACCCTTCCTGCCATGGATTGATACCTATTCCCAAATGGATCATGTCTCTCTCTATTTTCACACCTCTTATCCTCGAAAGTTCCACCATTATGAGGAGTTGGCCTCGTTCCCTGGTGTTGGCTACAAAGTAGACCCTTAACCCTCCAGTCTCGAATTTTGTAGAGGAGATTGTCGTGCTTGTCAAGTTTCTATGGGTTATCATGGATAGAATGTTTGGTTGATTACTTGTGAATATGAATTCTCCCAGTTGGTCATATGGAAGTCCTATTGTTTTAGAATTTATTTACTACATCTGTGATGATAAGGATGAACCCTTCATTGCCAATTTCACTTTCAAAAGATACAGCCACCCTCCTTATGTTAATAGCTCAATATTGTTAATGGAAAGGGCCTCTACCCCGATTCAATTGGTTTCTTGGGTATGTATAGCTACCACAACTTGTTCTAGTTGATTGATTTTATACAATAGTGGAGAATTGTTTGGTTGATATAGAGTCACTAGTATTTTCACTAATAATTCTTGGATGATATCGGTATAGGCTATTAAATTTTATGTTTCTCAATGATGTTATGTTGTGTGTATGGTGTTTTGAAAAAAATGAAATATTGCATGAATTATGGTTTTCTTGGGGGCCAAATGACTATTGAATTGGATAACTATAGGAAGTATATCCACTGCATACTTGTGCTTGTTGGTTGTATAGATCCGAGTGTTCATAACATAGTCGATCACGGTGTGATTAAATCAAAGCAATATTATATTAGATTGATAGCTAATTGATATGTTGATTTCACACCGGATCAGTGGGTGGGATTGTTGGGTGGCTAAGGAAATGTTGCATCGTGGGATGTTTTTAGTTGCACATTATGTGTGGTATGGATACCGGTTTTCACACTTAGGGATACCGACAGAGTTTTAGGCATGTTTATTTATTGCAATCGACCACTGGTTTAAGTGGGCATGTTGTTGGTAACAATCGTGTTGGATGGGTGGTCCATATTCAAGTCACATTGAATTGTTTTTGACAAAGTGGAAAAACTACATTGCTTGGGAAAATTACCATGTGCATAGCTTGCGCCTAATGGTGACTGTTGGTTGTATGTTTAATTGTCATTCCAGGTGTGACAATTTGGTCTTGATTATTTTGTTAATGCCATATATGTTAATGAAGATCATTTCATTTAAATAGGTTCGACAGTAATAATGACTTCATTGTTAATTTGGAAACATGACTTTGGTATTACTGTGGATTGAAGAAAATGCATGGGCAAGGGTTGATTTTGATAGTTTACGATTGGAAATGAGTATAGCTCGAAAATTGTTATAAAATGATAGTATGTGGATGAATGGAACATAAAATCTTACAAATTGTGTGGAATACATATTGTCTCGCGGTAGCACTGTGTTGGATATTTGATTATGAACAATCAATTAGTTAAATGGCACATAAATTATGGGTGGTTGATGCATCTTCTTTTTAGTATATTTATGGATCACTTAATTAATCTCATGAACAATAATTTCCATTCTTCCCTTCCATGATTTCATTTTCCACTAATTACAAATCCCATCACCTTCCCATTTCATTTTTTCACTCCATGTTCTTAGATTAATTACAGTCAAGAGAATTTATGTGTTAAAATGGATGAAAGTGGCAGTGTCTTGTGTGGACTGCAGTGAGGTTTTATTGGTTTTATTTATAGTTGATTGATGTTTTCATTGAGAATTGACTGTGTCTTCTCCCCTGTTGTTCCATATTTTATACTTAAGGCTTTAAAATATAAAGTCTAGGCATCTGAAAAAGTAGAGAGAGTTAAGGTATAAAATGTGTCAGTTACTAAAGGGAAAATCTATGGTTGGTTTCTTAATTGTCTCTGTCTAGCTTCCTAGTGTTCCTGGATTCTTATATCCCGTTCAATTTCTGCCCATGAACGTTCTAATTCAACCCGGGTGTTTTTTGTTTGTAAAATAGTGTTAAATAAGTTTAAAGCAATGCTAGTCTAATCTGAAAGGTCAGGTTCTATATTGGGCTGTCTTGTAACAGGTACAGTCATGAGGGATAAAGGTTACAAAATCTATTACTTTATTTCCAAGGTTTGCTATTTCTGTTTCGGATTATAAGAGAAAAGTTCCTAAACCTCAATTAATAATATAACAGTTTCAGAGGTCGTTTCTCGTTCCTAAGTCAAATTCAAAAATCATGAAAGTGATGGGAGAAAAACATAAAGTTGTTTAAACAATGTGAGGCATCAATCATGGAGGAATATCACTTTGCAACAAGAGAAGAAGAAAGACAAGAGATCTTTGATGAAGCATAAAAATATAGTAATATGAATAATCTACAGGTCTTGAGCCTACTAATAGAAAGCACAGAGGAAAAACTGTAAACAATTAGGTAACCAAATAACTCTTAACCATAGTAGATGTTGTACTAAATTGTAGTTAAACATTCATCAAAGATATATAAGGGAAAGATGTTGAAAATGAAAGTAAAGAGGAACACATAACTCAGGGTCGACATAATCTGGAATCTCCGTTTTGTATTCTCATTAATCATTGTAAATGAAGAAAACCTCTCTAGTACAATCGGCCACAAAAAATCCTTTTCTCAGTCTTATGAAATTATATTTATACAAAGTCACCAATTCTTGACGGTTGGTGATTTCCTAACTCCTAGGGGCTAACGGTTACAAAAATGCAAACTTGAACCATTTTCA
>SNQJ01S0084577.1:9491-29127 GCA_010110895.2 Picea sitchensis | reverse complement strand
TAATAGATAATATATTTTGGGAAGAGGATAATATTTCTTTACTATATTCTTGTAACAGGGCTTGAAAATAAATACACATCCTCCACGTGCCATCTTTCTTTGGAACTAAAACAATAGGAGAACCACATGAAGATGAGCTTGGTATGATGATTCCTTTATTGAGTAGATCCTGAACTTTCTTCTTTATTTATTCATTCTCAATTACTAATGACATGTACATTCCAATGTTTGGAAGAGGAGCATATTTCTACAAATATATTTCATGTTTAACCTCTCTTTTAGGAGGAAACCTTGTAGGTTCTTGAAACATCTCATCATAATCAGATATGGTGTTGATCAAATCTTATTTATGATTTGGATCACAACCTGATAAAGTATCTGTTATGACTTCTTCTTTTTGTTTCACTATCACAAGAAAAAAATATTTACTTGCGCTCACAATTCTCTTCATTTGCTTTGTGATCACTAAAGAAAGATTAGTTTTGATGTGATGAGCTCTGACAATATATTCGACCCTATCCTTGAAAATATGATATTTGTTTTTTCTCTATAGAACACAAAATTCATGTCAAATAAATATGGACTACCCAAGACAATGCCAAAAATGTCAAGAGGCACAACATATAACTCAGCCTCATCAAATAACTTAGTTGTAATTGAAAACCTGATCTTACATTGTTTTTTTTCTGCAACTTAGCATCATCACACACCCAACTTAATGGATATGTCTTTTTGTGAGGTGTTGTCTTGAATCCCAACTTCTTAACAATTTATTCAGATATTAGGTTAACTTGAGGATCCACAGTCAAATAAAGTATATACCTTATTATGCTTGACTATAACTCTAACATGAAAAATCTCACTTCTCTTCTTTGGGTCAATATCGCTTTCCATTTTTGTAGATTGAATTTAAGAATTTGAATTGATAGTTGATATATGTTTTCTTCCTATGGCCTTGATATTGGATTCATCCTCAGAGTCTGACCTTAGATCCTGATGAGTTGATGCAACATTCTTATGCTTCCCTTTATGCTTAAATTTCCTTGGTTCTAATTCTGGATGCAGCTTCCAACATTGTGATTCCTCATGTCCCTTTTTCTTACAATTGGAACCTGTAGGTCTTCCCTTAGCTTGCTTCACTGTGGATGATTTATTACTCTTCCATTTAACTTTTGGTTTCATTTCAAACTTGAATGGATTCTTATATTTTCTCACATGCTTACCCTTACAAGCCTCTAGATGTGTAGCTTGTACTGAAACCTTATAAATGTTAGTAGGGATAAACATTAGAATAGTGAGAAGAATATATGAATGCATGCCACCAATATACTTCATAAGAGTTTCATGAGTATACAATGGAATTCCTAGTGATAATTCCTTTGTTTTGAATTCTTGTGCATATGCCTAAATATTCTATCCTTTACTATGTCTTAGATGCTACCACTCAATCATTGTCATTTTCATATGTGTCAGTGGATAGAATTGTTTCCTTATAGCCTTAGTAAAATTATCCTAGGAAGAGATTGCTTTACCCTTTTGAAGAAGATCAACTTGCATGTTACTCTCCCACCATATTAAGGCAATGCACTTAGTCGAAGAACAATAAACTGTATATTTAGAGCCTCATCCATAATATTTTGAACCCTGCAATATACCTCTATCTGCTTGATCCAACTGTCCAATTTCTCGACTTTCAATTCTCCATAATAGGTCGGAAATTCGAACTTGACATCCAATTTTAGTAATGGAAGATTATGCTCAGAATTCTTAGAGGACTTCTTTCAACGAGACTAATGTTTACTCACTTTAGAATAAATTGATGATGATGATGAGGAAGGGGAAGGGGGCTCTGAAGGTCCACCACCTTCACCTACTCCTTCTCCTTTTACTAAAGATTCTTTTCTTACATGATTTTGAATTCTTCGTCCCAACTCATTTATTGTTTCTTTTAGTGATTGAAGTGTAGCTCTGATCTCTTCATGACTCATGGTATGATCTTCTTCTTCTCCTTTTCATAATCCATCTTATATCTTCGAGATCTATTTGCAATCTCGGACTTATAACTTGCAAGTTTTCCTTTACCAAGTTTGAGTTTAGCTCTTGTAAGCATCCACTTGCATACTTGTCAAACCTTCTCTGATACCAAATTAATCCGAAAAATCTTTAGATGCTTATTAATCTTTCAATACATAAAAATCATCTACTTGATCTTTGAAATAAAATGATCGCTTGATTGGATGCAAATTACATGTGAAAAATTATCTAACCAATTCCACTTTAATGATAAAATGACTTGCAAATAATTGAACTTGAACTGAACAAAAATAATGTAATCACATATACAAGTTGGAAAAACCAAGTTCACCTAATTTGGGATACCTCTCTAGGTCCACTTCCAATAGAGACCTTCTTTTATTAATGCTCAAATACTTGCATTTTACAATGACCTTTTTACATGTTGCTCAAGTGCAGAAACAAAGTGCACCATTGGATTCCTGGAAAAAAATGATGCAAAATGAGTATAAAGTTCTCGAAAATCCGTCAAGGTATCATTTGGCATGCTTTATAGTGTAGCCTCATAACTTGGGTACCCTCGGGCATGAATTATGATACAACCTTTGCATTCATTAGTGTGTACAATCCTCAGTCCGTGCACCCATTAAATAGGGTGCGATCCCTTAATTGTCCTCTGCAACTATTGGATGGTCTTTAATTACAATTTTTTGTATAGTTATATCTAACCAGAAATGGTGGAAATCTGGTTAATGGAGGTTATGAAAGTAATTTCTATATTCGGCGAGTCAGGGGTTCCATTCTCACTGACCACCGTAGATTCCATTGGTTTTTTGTTATATTGTAACTATAACATATCGAATCATATGTTATAAATAACATATATAGTTATAACCCCCACATATATATTCATTGTTAGCCCATGCTTTTGGTTGAATTGTCACATAACATAACATATTTCCAAAGAATATGGGTCGAGGGATAATCCCTTGGCCCTATTCCTACCCAAATTACACCATACATCAACTTAAATAAATATAAAACCATATGCTTGTTAAGTTCCACCATGTATCCCATTGGTAAGGCACTTGTGTGAGGTTATGGAGGTCATGGGTTCGACCCTCATCAAATCCACAGTTTTACATAACCTTAACCCATATAGGCCAATGGAAGGTCACCACGTGGTGGCTTCGCATTGGTTGACCTTGCCATGTGTCAATGAATGATTAGACCACTTGTGCCTCACTTTTCAACCTATAATTGGACCACCTAGAGGTACAATATTCCTAGTCAACTTCCAACAATCATGTGCCACATGTCACCCTTGCAGTGGTGACACATGTCACCTCTTTTTTCCCCTGTGGAATTTGACCTTTGAATTGGTTGACTGGAACTTTGACCACTTATAATTTTTGCATACAAACTCCATTTGAGACATCATTTGCATCGTTTGAAAGCTAACGATAATCTCTACGCATTAATGTAATTTTCAAGAGAATTTGGGACGGTCAAATTTTAAGCATTACTGAACCATTATGGACCTTTGTGGATGTTCTAGATATTTTTGGACCTCTGTGAGAATTATTAGATCCTCCTGGATTATATACCAACCAAGGGACCCTTGCCCAAGGATATTCTTGTTCTTTTCCTTTCTTTGGAAACATTGGTGCCCCCTTGATGACCACTTTGAGCATTCCTGGGTTGACTGTAGGACTACTGGTTTGGTTGTGGACCACTCAGAATGTCTTGAATTCTCTTGATGTTTCTCATATAAGCACCTTATGCCATGGGAATCCAATTGTTGTAGATCATTTATTTTTTGCATCCACGAAGTCTACTTCTCCTCCTTCTCCCTCTTCTAGTGAAAGTTTAGATACTAGTAACTAGAAGTCTAAAAGGAATAGGAAGAGGAAGAGTAAGAATAAGAAGTCACCAACCTTTGTGAGTAATGGTGGGGGCACAATTCCTATCACTATGAGTCATACTGGAATTAATTCACCAACCTCTATGAGTCATGTTGGATATCTCCAACCAACCAATGCAATTCATGATGGGGGAAAGAGCCCAATCACTGCAAGTCATGATGGGGGAAAGAGCCCAATCCATGCACGTAATAATGGAGTTCGAGAAATAGCCTCTACAAGTCATGCTAGGAGTGAAAGTCTAGTCACTACGAATCATACTAGCATCAAGTCATCAACCTTTGCAAGTCATGTTGGAGACCTGCACTTGGCCTATGACAGTCATGTTGGGGGAAACCCATTAGCCACTACAAGTCATGTTGGGATTGTAGGTCTAGTAAATGTGATTCATAATGGAATATAGTCACCAACCTCTACAAGTCATGTTGGAGACTCGAACTCAGCCTCTTCTATTCAATATGGGAGAAACCCACCAACCACTTCAATTCATGTTGGGAGCATTGATAATGTTGAGAATCTTAGACGAATAGGACATAAGCCCAAGTTCCCTTGTAATCTTTGAAAGGGAGATCACCTTACTCATATGTGTCCTGATATTTGAAAGGTACTAATACTATATTCATTGTCTAATGACCCTTCTAGTTGTGAGTCATATTTGGTTTCCCAACAATCTATTCAACCATTGGTGGATGAAGTGGTCAACTCAATGCAATATTAAATTGATCCCACTCTTCTCTTGGAGAGTGATGATTCTTCTAAAGTGGTCGTGCCGATGTGATCTTCAGCTGATACCTCTCTTATTTTTAAGGGTGATGCATCTCTTAACCATGGTGTCTCACATCCTATTCAACTAGTGGTTGAAGGAGTGGCCGTGTCGATGAAAATTCAGTCAATTTCACTCTTCTCTTGGAGAGTGATGGGTCTACCAAAGTGATCGTGTTGATGCAATCTTCGACCGATACCACTCTTATTTTTGGGAGTGATGTGTCTTTCGACTATGTCTTTATAATTTCCATTTAAATACCTTATAAACAAGGGGGCATTCCACTCTCTTTGAGTATGCTCCCTCCAAGTCCTAGAATGGTTTCCTTTGATTGGAATGAATTTGTGGAGCCTCACCTTCCTTCTTCTACACCTTTCCAGTTAATGGTTAAAGTTAATTCAATGATAATTTTCTGTTGTATTGTAGATGAAGGATCCTCCACAAGTGTTAGAAAAAAACAGGATCATGGAGCAATAAAATAAAACAAATGTGGAAATAAAACATAGAAGATACACAATACAATAGAGACACAATTATACGTGGTTCACCCAGTGTGGGATATGTCCACTAGAGAAATTTCCAAGTCCTTCCTTTATTATTATCCAGCGAATGAAGGGATACAACCTACAACACACCCATTGTAACTTCCTCTTCTTTCTTTCACAATCTCCTCTCTTAGAATACAATATTCACAATGATACATAGTTGCAATTAATTTCCCTCATAAAAGAGGGTTTCCTTCTAGGGAGAAAAACCTAACATAACTTCTACTGTCAGATATACAACCTTATAATGAACGTTCCATATTTACTATGAAATTATAATATACATTTAAAAGAAATTTTTCCTTCGGGGGCTTCACCCCCTCTGCAGTCCCCCACATTGAGGGGTGTACAATATTCCAGGGTGTAAAGTATTCATGGGGTATAAACACGGCTGGAAACAAAGACCTGTAAATCAGGAAGATAATCAAGCTCCACAACCAAAAATAAGTATTTTATCTTGCTCGGTATGACAAGCTTTGGGTTCTCCTAAGCTTGTGTGAGCTACTAGTGAGATGTTGTATTTCGATAGAAGACCTAGTGAATATTTGGGGATTCTTTCTCATTTTCCTATCACATTAGGTGGGAATATTGTCTCAGTCGATCTGTGAGTGGTGCCAAGCCCTTTAGACTTCAATATAATTCTTGGGCGTGATTATGTTTATGATAAGAATGTTGTGGTATCTACACTCTTTCAAGTGAAGCATTTTCCTCACAATGGAAGAATTGTCACTGTTCATCAAATTTCATTTGATAATCACCATCCTAGTTTGAATTTATCTCAAGTTTCTCCTTTATATGTTCCTAGTGTTCAAGTAGACTCTTCCTTATCATGGGTGAATTATGTGGAATCTTATCCTCGGTGTTCAATTTCTTTTGAGAAAGGAAATTTGTATTCATGTTTTCTTTCTTGAGACAAGGTCTCGACAATTGATCACATGTTTTATCCAATGGGGGAATGAGAGCCCTTTCTTTCCCCCATTGGCTCAAGTGATCTAGGGTTTCTGCTTGAGGCCTATCTTACTATTTGTGAGACCTCGAGCCCTGGTATTGGTGACTCTTTGAGTCTCAGAGTCCTGAATGTTGAATTTCCTTTGGATGAGGCTATCCTTGAAGATATGATTATAGATTTTTGACCTCTTCCTGAAATGGAAGCTTTACAGGTTGTTTACCAAAGAAACCCTTGGCCTGAGCCTAGTGATGGGATCTACTTGGAGGATTACTATGCATAAGACACAAGGTTGTGTGATGCTTTGTACATATTGTACTTTTAGGTTTTGTATTCCATAATGCTTGTTATTTATCAAAGGATTTTATATTAGATTTATTAACTTCTGAGTGAGTGTTTTTGGTGTTATATATAGGACTTTTGATAATATTTTATTTGGTACCTTTTTGTCACGTCGATCCATTCTCATAGGTAATGATCTTGAAACTGGCATATAGGTTATATTTTCTCCTTCTTGCATTTTTTTCATTATCAATTTCTTGTTTCATTTTTCCTTGGTGTTAGCACTCCGTAAATCTGTTCGGCTAATAAACAGATGACGAAGGTAACTCTTTCAGCCAACTTTCAGATCCGAAGCTATCCTTTCGGACCTAGAGAGGACTCTCTCAGGAGACAAGGTCTCAGCAGGGGATATGGCTTTAAAGTTATGGCTATATGTTTGTGTCTTCACTTACCGATTAGTCTAATAACAACTATCATTTCAGAGTGTTTCATGGTGGAGTCCCAAACTACATTACATATGATGAGGAACACTATGCTTTAGTTCAAGCTACTAAGAAATGGAATAACAATCTGATAACAAAGGAAACCATTATCCACATTGATCACTAGCCACTGTAGTATTTGTGTGCCTAGAGTAAACTTGAGAAAAATGGACACTACATGCGGATGGGGTTTTGCAACAGTTTCATATAGTCATAGAATATAATAAGGGAAACACTAATAAGTTGTGCAGACATGATTTCATATCCACCCACATCCAATATTATATATTTGATAACTCTTTTGTGCATGGATCCTTTCACCCATGATGCATACAAAGAGGGAATATACAGGAAGATGAGGACTTTAAAGAGGGTTTTAAGTAACTATAGGGCCAAATTTGTGTACAATAAGGTGAGGTAAGGTTAACTATAATCTTTAAAATGGGTTGCTCTACCAGGCTAGATAATCGTGTCCCCTAAAGGTGAATGACTACAACTTATCTAAGAGGCTCACACCTTGAAGTTTGTAGAACATTTTGGTGTTGGGAATACAATTGCCAACTTATAGAGGTATTTTTATTGGTCTAGAATGAAATAAGATGCATCTTTATTTATTAGATGATGCATACTTTGTTGTACCAACAATCTCAAAAACAAGAAGTAAGGTCTATACAATCCCTTACATGCACTCACTCGACCTTGAGAAAGCATTACCAACAACTAGGAAGGAACATGAATATCTATTTGTGGTATTTGACAGTTTTTGAAAGATGTGCATTCTTATGCCTTGTACAAATACCATCAAAGGACAAGAAGAAAAAACATGTTCTTTGAATGAGTTTGGAAGGTGAACTTTGGAATACCAAGGAACATCATCTCAAATAGGGATGCTTGATTTGCTCAGTTCCTTTTGGACTACACTTTGGGATAATATGAACACAGTTAAGATATATCTATAGGCTTCCACCCACAAATATATGGGAAAAAATAAGTATTCAACAAGAATTTGGTATGTAACATTTATGGGTTACAATCAGAAGCATACAATGACTTGGGATGAAAATTTGATTCATATTCAACACTCTTATAAAATAGTAGTCCACACTTCTACTAATAAGTCCCTTTTTGAAACTTTCTTTAGGTATATTTTTCTTTCTACCTTGGATGTCGTATATAGACATCAAGGGAGGATTGAGGGAAAACATCATAGGAGATGCACTAAAGGAAAAAAAATTGTTGACAGATTAAGGTGAATCCATTTTTCAAAGTACATGAGGCATTGAAGAGATCCACCGGGGAAAAGAGTACAATTCTTGAGCATGATCAACATAAATGAAAAAATTCACAGTGGGAGACATAGTTTGGTTGCACTTGAACAAAGAGGGGTATAGGCTCCTAGTAAGACTATCAAGGCTCTACGATACGGTCCTTTTGAAGTATTGGAAAAGGTGGGTGATAATGCATATAAACTCATTATTCCCCCATAGATGTGCATTTACTAAATAGTGAATTTGGAAAATCGAAAAATCTATGAGCCTTTCATGTTGGATCAAGAAACTAAGGAGTAAGTCTTACCTACCACAAAAAACTTAGGTAGAGTTGGTAGAAGATATAGTTTTGTATAAGAAGTCAATAACTACCATATATAGGTAGCATGAAATGTGGAAGATAGGGTTTAAAAGGAAAACTTCCAAGCAATTTTAAATGGTACTCTAAAAGGAAGGTAGATGAAACTTTCCCTTACCTCATTTAGTAAAATGTTTGGTGACCAAATGATCTAGAGGATCAAAAAATGCTCAAAAATCAAAGTGTTATAAATTGCTCGAAAACAAATTCATTGCGTAGATCTAGTCCTCACGATCCCAACACAAGTTGAGCGAGGATCAAGCGAGTTTTATGAGAGGAGATATCATTTTTGTAATACTTGTTTTCCCAAACATGCAAAAAATGTTGACTATACAGTCCATACGGGCCACGTGGAGATGATTATGCAGTAGGTACTACTGACATGGACTAGACATTTGACAAGGTGTGTTTTCATGGAAAGGTTATTTGGTAGGTATACGAGGACCAATCCCTAGTCGACCCATTGGCATGTTTATGGACAATTGAAAGGGTGCCATGTGGCCCAACAAGGGGCCACCATGTGGCACCCTCTTTTTGTAGTGTAAAAGAATCATGTTGGAGTCCACGGTCGAACCCAGGACCTTTGGAAAGGGGAGAGTCTTTGATTAGGCTGAGCCACCACATGGGTCTTAACCTATAATGGGGGAGTTGGTGGCTGCATC
The DNA here is from genome assembly GCA_010110895.2 of Picea sitchensis. NCBI lineage: Eukaryota > Viridiplantae > Streptophyta > Pinopsida > Pinales > Pinaceae > Picea > Picea sitchensis. Next base: position 19,886 of record SNQJ01S0084577.1, on the reverse strand, counting down.
CGCAGGTTAAGTTTGGCGGAAAATGGTTGGAGCTTAGCCCCAACCCATGGTCACATACCAATACTCATCCATATGACCGATAGCATGGTGACTAGAGTGGGCAGCTGACGACTACGTATTTTCAGCCCTAGATTCTGGCCACATGGCCCATATGGACGACACCTCCAGCGGTTAAGGCGCCTAACCCACTAATGGTGCAACAATTTCACCTGATTTGCAGAAGACGTGTAGTGTTGGGTTTTGGCACGAAAAAAACACAAAGGCCGAATTGATCCGCACAGGTGCATTTTGGTGACCCGAGACAAAGTTATTGGGAAGAATTGCGGGAAGTGTAGTTTTCTCAATTTTTAGCCAAACAAGGTGCAAGAAGGAGAGCCCAACTAGGGGTTTTGGACATTTTGAATCCATTAAGAAGCCATCTATTTTCATTTTGAGGATTGTAAAGAAATTATTTTAACACTTTGAGAATGTAATGAAAATTATCCATTAGAAGTTGGATCATTGAGATGTATCCCAAGAGGGTGAACTCACTTTATCATTTTGTTGTGTTATGTGTTGATTATGATAGTTTGTTTTATGATTGTTTATGATGTTCATTTTAAGTAAAAACACAATGCATTAACGTTATGTGCTTGAAACTTGATCTAATTGCCTAAGACACATACATATTCCACTTACACCAAAAGAGGTGTATACACACAAACGGGGATGATTTTAGGGGCTAGAATTTTGCTCATGGCCTTATTTTCCATGGTTTTCCAAAACCGAGATTTCACTATTTTAAAAATGATTAGCCCAAATTCTATAGGATAAATTATTTGTAAAATGCAGCTAAAATTTTATAAAACTATATAAAATATAGAAATTTGAATATTTTACAAAAATATAAGCCAAACATTTATATTTGACATATGAAGGATTAGTAATATTCATAAAGGTTTCTACATTTTAAACAAATTTCCATCAACAAAATCATCCCTAACACAATCCTTTTCATTTTCAGATCAAGTTAAATTATCGAACAAAAGGTTTTTGAAAGGTTTGATTGTTTGCAAGTGTTTTGTTTTCGATGCTTCAAGGTTGAAGCATCTCAAGAAGGGAGAAGGGAAACTTTTAGAGCCAAGTTCTCAACTTTCAGAAGGAGAAAAATACATTCACCTCAAGCTTCAAGAGGCATTCACCAAGTATGGATCATTAGTAGAGTCATAAAATTCCTACTTCAAAAGATGAAACTTTCAAAAAAGCATTTTATGATATGACAAAAATGGAAAAAATTTTATGAAGAAAGAAATGGAAGGTTTCAAGGTGAAAGCTCAAATCCTTCAAGAGGTAATGAGATAGTGGTGATAAGACTCAAAAAGGGAATGGAGGAAATGGTCATGCTCCACCTCTTCACCTCATATTCCACTTCTTCTACCATTTCCAAACCACCTCCAAATTCTCAAAAGAACATGGGAAAATTCCTCCACAAACTCCTTTGCTTAAGCTTGATATTAGAGTTTGAATTGGCTATGTACAATGGAGGGTAAATGCTAAGAAATTGGATAAGTGGATTAAGTCAAGTTGAAGTGTATTGTAGGATAAAAATAATCCAAGATGACGAAACTAAGATTGGTTTTCTTCTCTCTTATATTGGAAGAGTCTGACACTCATTTGGTGGGAATCCAAAACTCAGAGGACATGAAGAAGCATGGTAAAAGTTTAACCTCTTTGAACGTTTATTGTTGCAATTAAAAGGAAATTTTATCCATTAACATGCATGAAAAAATATATCATGGATTGGAAAAATTTAGACAAGCTAAAGGGGAAAGTGTGCAATATCATGGATTGGAAAAAATTTAGACAAGCTAAAGGGAAAACTGTGCAAAGCTACACTCAAGAATTTAGAAGAAGAGATTTGATTTTGGGTATAGATTTATCTTCTCAAGAAACTTTACTCAAATACAATGGATGATTGCATAGTTATTTGAGACACACAATTCTCATGTTTAACCCTACAAATATAGATGAAGTTTGTGTACAAGAAACTCATTTGGAACCAAGAGGGAAGAATGCTCCTCAAGAGGGCATCAAGAAGCCATTTTTTAATGGAGACAAAGGAAAGAGGAAATTAAAAGGAACTGGAAAGAATAATGCTTCAGTCAAGAAAGAGGGATAAAAACTCTCATGTAAACATTGTTCAAAATATGGCCATGATGAAGACCACTGTTGGAAACTTCATTCTAAAATGAGACCCAAAAAGTTCAACAACAAAACTAAACCAAAGATTGTTGCAACTACACAACATGATTTAGGATTTGATTCGGGAGATGAAACAAAAATCACAACCATGGTTTTTCAAGGTAAGGACTCTATTTCTAGTACTAGTTCTTCAAGTAGTAGCCTCAATGAAACTCAACATGAAAAATAAAGAATATAGAGATTTTCCACATAAGGGTAATTTCAAAGCATACCAAGATAGATACTCTATTTCATACTGGTTCTCAAGCAAACCTCATTTCTGAAGACACAGCCAAGAAATTGCATTTGGAAAATACTCTTCATCCTAAACCATATCCTCTAGGTTGGATATGTGACAATGCCAAACTGAATGTGACAAGAAGATGTAAACTTAGATTTTCCATCACTGCAAACTTTATAGATGAGGTAGAGATTGATGTTATTCCATTGGATATGTGTGGTATTGTGTTGGGAAGCCCATATTCATATGATAGGAGAGCCATATTTCATCATCACGAGAACAAATATCATTTGTTTAAAAATGGAGTTGAGTACATACAAAGAAGTTGAATTTGTCACTTGTAAATGCTGGCCAAATGAAGAGATTAGTCAATGCTAGTAAGGATTTTGTACTCTTGATGATCAAACCCAAAGACAATGTTGAAAAAGAAGTTTTCCAAGGTTGTGATGCAAAGTTAAAATCTGATTTATATGAGGTTGTTAATCAAATTTATGACGAGATGTTTTAGGAACCAAAAGGATTTCATCCTAAAAGAGGTATCCAACATGAGATTCAATTGCAGCAAGATTTTCCTCTTCCAAACATTAGTATGTATAGGATGTTAGTCATGGAGAATGCTAAAATAAAATAAAAAAATCCAAGAGTTGCTTGAAAAAAGGGTTATCATGCCAAGAACATCGCCATGCAGGTCACCAATTGTTTTAGTACCAATGAAAGATGGTACATGGCACATGTGTGTAGATTTCAAAGCCTTGAACAAGATTACAGTAAATAATCATTATCCTCTTCCTAGAATTATGATTTGCTTGATCAATTGAAAGATGCTAAGTATTTTAATAAGTTGGATTTGAGAAGTGGATGTCATCAAATTAGGATTGTTGAAGGAGACACATGGAATACAGATTTCAAAACAAAGCAAAGTTTGTTTGAATGGATGGTTATGCCATTTTGGCTTTGTAATGTACTGCTACATTCATGAGAGTTATGAATGATGTTTTAAGGCCTTTTCTTGATGATTGTGTAATTGTGTACTTGAATGACATNAGATGCTAAGTATTTTACTAAGTTGGATTTGAGAAGTGGATATCATCAAATTAGGATTGTTGAAGGAGACACATGGAATACAGATTTCAAAACAAAGCAAAGTTTGTTTGAATGGATGGTTATGCCATTTTGGCTTTGTAATGATCCTGCTACATTCATGAGAGTTATGAATGATGTTTTAAGGCCTTTTCTTGATGATTGTGTAATCGTCTACTTGAATGACATATTGATATTTAGAAAATATCGTGAAGAGCATGTTAGGCATGTAAATCAAGTTTTAGATGTCTTGAAGAAAGATTTTTTTTTTTTAAATATGTCTAAATGTGAGTTTGGAAATACCTCACTTGTTTACTTGGGGAATATTGTTGGAAGAGGAGAACTGAAAATAGGTCCTTCCAAGGTCAAAGTCATTTTGGATTGGCCCAAGCCCAACAATGTAACAGAGGTAAGAAGCTTTTTGGGAGCAACCCAATATTGGAGAAAGTTTATTGCTAACTTCTCTTCAATTGCAGCTCCATTACATGCAGTGACAAGCATCAAGCAAGTTTTCCAATTGGGAGCCAAGCAACATAAAGCTTTTGATGCATTTAAGGAGAAGGTTAGTTCAAATCCGTTTCTTGCACTTCCTGATTTGAGACATCCATTTGAGATACAAACAGATGCAAGTAATTATGCAATGGGAGAAGTCTTGTTGCAACATGGTAAGCCCATTTGTTTTCATTCTGAAACTTTTAATGGTGTTGTGATTAATTATTCTACATATGACAAGGAGTTGTATGCATTGGTGCAAAGTGTGAAAAAATGGAAACATTATTTGTTGGGAAAATAAACTATTATTCACACAGATCATCAACCATTGCAATACTTACAATCACAAACAAAGATACAACAAGAAAGGCACTTCAAATGGATGGGTTTCCTACAACAATTCCACTTGGTTATCAGGTATAAGAAAGGAATTTATAACAAAGTTGTTGATATGATTTCTAGGCCTATTGTTAGTGCTTCAGTTATTCTTAAGCATAATTATACCATGCATGAGAGCTATGTTGAACAATATGCTTTAGATGTTGATTTTAAAGAAGTTTATGCAACTTTGTGTCATTCTAACCAAGTTGAGGAATTGGATTACCATGTGCATGATAAGATTTTGTATCATCTTGGCAAGCTATGTATTCCACAGGGTGAAAGAATCAACATCATAAGGGAAGCACATTCTTCTCTTATTGTTGGCCACTTTGGTGTAGGAAAGACGGTGGCTAATTTTCACAGGTATTTCTATTGGTCTAAAATGAATGAAAGTGTTTCCAGATATGTAAGAGGATGTTATTGCTACAAGTAAGCCTAGAAATAGAAAGTTAGGATTGTATACTCCACTTATGGTTCCTTCTCGTCCTTGGGAAAACATTTACATGGACTTTGTAGGAGGATTTCCTATGTCTAAAAAGAATCATGATTATCTTTATGTTATGGTTGACCATTTCAGCAAAATGTGTATTTTGATGCCTTGTAAGAAGCATGTTGTAGCTGAAAAAATGACACAAATATTCTTTCAACATGTATTGGTACATTTTGGGCTACCCAAATCCATTATTTTTGATCGAGATTCTCGATTTATTGGGAACTTTTGGTCAAGCTAATGGGCACTCATTGAAATCAAGATGAAAAAGAGCACAACATTTCATCCACAAACTAATCATCAAATAGAAGTGATGAATAGAACAATAGTACATCTTCTTCGTGGTTATTGCAGCAAGCATCCTAAGCTTTGGGATGAGCACTTACACTACATTCAACATGCTTATAATCGAGCTAAGCATTCATCGACTTAAACATCTCCATTTGAGGCATGTTTTGGTTATTTGCCAAAATCTCCTTTATATTTTATCTTTGGGAAGGATATTTCTATTGATGGTCATTATGACATTGATAGAGCAAAGAAGTTCATTGAACAAATTCAATTAGTGCATCAAATGGTACAAGAATAGTTGGAGAAGAGCTAAGCCAAGTACAAGACAAGACAAGACAAGCATCATGTTGATCACAATTTCCAAGTTGGAGATGAAGTTTGGATTTACATTAGCAAGGAGAGGCTTAAAGGAGAAGGAAAAAAGTTAAAACCAATTAGATTGGACCTTTTAAGATTCTTGAAAATATTGGTAACAATGCCTTCCATTTGGATTTGCCTCCTTATATGAAAATGTATGCAGTTGTTAATGTTGAAAATTTGAGATTGTATGAGCCTCCTTTGATTGATGATCAAGGAGAGCATGTTCAGATTCCTTCCATAGATGACTTCTCACCAGAATATCTTTCAGAATTGCATGACAGAATCCTTGACAGAAAGATAAGAACTTCAAAATGAGGGAATGTGGAGTACCTTCATGTTGGTCTCAAAGGCACAAATCCAAGCAAAGCTAAATGGATTGAGGTTGGAAAGGTGAGGGAACTATACCCTTATCTTCAGATTGACTGAAAGTAGTCTTTTGGAGGTCCAAAATCTTCCCAATGTGGAGGATTGATCCAGGAGATTAAAAAAAATGCTCAAAAATCAAGTCCTCGAAATTTCTCAAAAATGAATTCATTGTGTATATCTCATCCTCGTGATCCTAACACAACTTTAATAGGTGCAAATAGAGTTCGTATGAGAGAGATATCGCGTTTTGTTTTTTTTCCCAAACAGGCAAAAAAATGTTGACTGTACAGTCAGTACATGCCATGTGGTAGCTGACCGTACGACCATACTGTTGACATGGACTGGACGTGTGGCAGGGTGTACTGACATGGCAAGGTGATTTGGCAGGTAGATAGGGACCAATCCATGTTTTACAAGTGGCATGTTTTGCGGCGAATGAAAGGGTTCGACATGGCCCAGCCAGGGGCCACCACGTGGCACCCTCTTGTTGTGGTTTAAAAGCTTGTTGGAGTCTGCGGGGGTCGAAATCAGGACCTATGGAAGGGAGAGAGTATTCACGTAGGTCAGGCCACATGTCCTCTTACCGCATGGGTCTTAACCTATAATGGGGGAGTTGAAATTTAAGTTTTCATCATGGTTAAGTTTGGCAGAAAAAGGGTCGAGGCTTAGCCCCAGCCCGTGGTCATATACCAATACTCAACCATATGATTGATAGCATGGCGACTATAGTGGGCAGCTGACGGGTGAGGATTTTCAGCCCTAGAATCTAGCCACATGGCCCATATGGCTGACACCTTCAGCGGTTAAGGTGCCTAACCCGCTAATGGTGTGACAATTTCACGTAATTTTCAGAAGGCGCATGGTGCTGGGGTTTGGCATGGAAAACACACAGAGGCCGGATTTAGTCACACAAAGGTGTGTTTTGGCGAGCAGAGACAACAATTTATTGGGAAAAACTTCCAGGAAGTGTATTTTTCTCAATTTTTGGCCAAACTAGGTGCAGAAAGAACCAGCTAGGGGTTTTTGGACATTCTGGAGCCATTGAAGCCATCTATTTTTAATTATGAGCATTGTAAAGCACTGATTTTAGCACTTTGAGAATATAATGAAAATGATCCATAGGAAGTTGGACCAGGAGTTGTAGCCCAAGAGAGGGGTGAACTCCTTTATCATTTTGTTGTGTTATGTGTTGATTATGATGGTTGTTTATGTTGTTCATTTTAAGTAAAAACTCATTAATTTTATGTTCTTTCAACTTGATCCAATTGCCTAAGACACATACATATTCCACTTGCAAAATTTGTATACACAAACCTTTTCATTTTCAGATCACCAAATCCTGCCTAAATTGGGAGATATGATCCGAAATGGATCATTATATCATTTGTCATCTATATTGGTCCTTTTTGTGTGGAAAAATTGGAGGAATTGGATTGCATGACCCATTTGAGAGGTTGGTGATTTGGATTTTGGAACCTTCCAGAGCCAATTTGAGGCATCAAATGGCACTTTGGGGGGTCAAAACTTTGCAAACATATCTCCAATCCCCCATACATTATTATACACACTATAATCTTTCCAACAATGTGAAAATCACCTTAACGAAATCTCGTATGTGGAAGTTATGCCTCCTATAATTTGACCTACCATGTTGATCATTGTGGTATCGAGTGGATGCCACGTCAATCCCCATTAATCACATATATTGTGCTATTCACATGTGGAAATTCAATGAGATTCTATAGGGTCCAAAACCTCAACACTAATTGAGGGTTGAGGCCTGGAAAAATACTAACCCTAACCCTAGATGGCTATGAGGCTATATTAAATACTGAGATACTAGGAAGAGAAGGGGTTCCATTCCTTTGTGTTGTTAATGTTCCCGATTTGAGTAGATAATCTAGGAGTGGGATATTGAAGCATAATATAGGAAGTAGGAGATTTTGTAGCATGCATTCAAACCAAAGTTTCCATGGAAAATCCATCATGACTATCCTTTTCTCTGTACTTTCATTTTATAACTGAGAGAAAGAGAGAATATCATAGACCTCAAGTTCTAGATGGTTTTTCTCTCGTATTGTGTTTCCCAGGTCACATAAATTTGAGCACTAAGCTAGTAATAATAAATCTAATATATAAGGTGATAAACTAAATAATAAAAGATTTCAAAGTATTGTAAGATTTGTTGTGACAAACTATTCTAGTGGAAAATCCACAATGCTTTATAGATCATTACCACATGCACTGTGGGGAAAACTTCAATAGTGCTTTATAATCCAAAAATATTTCCAATTATATTTTAGTAATAGAGATAGGTCTCATCAATTGTCATCCCTCTTAATCGCATTAATTTTAGGTCCACACTATCATGACCATGTGCTACCAAGTCATCAATGCCCATGCATGCCACCTTGTCATTCTTCACTATACCACATCATGGTATCTACCTACTAGTGGTCACCATGTGTGATCCATCCACTTGTCATTAGTTACTAGTATGTATTTACACAATGAGAAATACAGGGTAGAGGTGTTCATGGTGAATATAAATGAATGGGAAAGGAAGGTAATATCCTTTCCCTCTCAACTATTTCCTAATTGAATGGATGTTTTTAGAGAGGGGAAGGAGGATGAAATGAGGGGGAAAAGGAAGTTAGGGAATAATATTAAGGAAATAATTTAGAGGGGAGTCACTAAAAAATTGGGCGAATGCAAAGGGGAAAATGTGGGAGGGTGATGTTAAGATGGGATGAAGGGGAATATGATGTCAGGATCTCACATCACGCATGATTAGGGAAGGAAATAGTATGAATTACAATGTGGAGGAAAGTGTGTATGGGAAGAAATGAGGTGATGGATGAGAAGCATATGAAATTGGGAATGTAGGAGAAAGAATGTGTGATATAGAGGAAGGTGGGTGCAAGAAGAAATGAGATGATGGATGAGAAGAGACTTTCATTTGAAATGGAAAGTACAAAGGAACTTAGGGCTAGAGGATGAGCTCTCCACACCTTATCTTAGGGGCAAAGGTTGGGTTGTTTGTACACTTTATCAAGCCTGATAATATCAAGTTTTGGGGGTATGATATGATCTTTCTACACCCCATATCGAGTTATAACCCCCATAACCTTGATTCTCTAAGTATGAACGACTCCTAAATTTCATATACTGTTACTAATAACCCTTATGTTCCTCATATTTGTATAACATATGACCTTTATAACCCTATGTTCTAAGTTATAATAACCCTTTAAACCCTTATGGATCCCTATGAGTAACTAATGCAATTCAACTACTAATAACACCTAACAACCATAATCTAACTGCTAAATTCTAATAATCTTTAAAATCCCTATGTCCCCATATATTTGATATTTGATGTGCTAATAGCACAGATAACCCTTATATCCTTATGGTACTACTAATAATAACCTCTAAAATTTTTGTGTTTCCCCTACTAATAACTTATATGTTCTATGTCCTAATAACACCTATAACCCCTATGGTCCTAGTGTTAAAAACCCTAATGCCCCAAGACAATGGCACGTTTCCCTCCATGTTAATAGCATGTACAAACCTTATAACCCCTATGTGAATAACCACTAAAACCATTATGATCCATTATTAAACCCCTTTGATTACCAAGCTAATAACCCCTATAATGATTATCATCCTAGTGCTAAAAACCCCTATAAATCCTATTTATCCCCTATTAATAATCCATGTAAACTATATTTATCTCATGCTAGTAACACATGTTACCCCTCTAAACCTCATGGTTCCAACTAACCCCTAAAACTCCTATGGTCTCCTCATGTTAATAACCCATGTTGTCATTGTCCTCATAATACCTATGATCCATGTAACCCTTACCGGATGAGTGTTAGTAGCCCTAAAAATACTATGGTCATTTTATTAATAACACCCATGTTTCTTATGCGTATAACCCCTATAACTTGTATGGTGATAATTCTAATAACTTCTACATCTAAAGGAATAAGTTATACTTGTGAATATAAATGTTTTAATTATATGATTGCTTAAATGCAATATAGTAAACTAGGCATAAACTCTATCTATGAATTAAAGATGAGGACAATGAGATAAGTTAGGAATGAAAATCTCATAATGGAATCATTGAGAAATGTACGCATATATTATTAGAATCATTGAGAAATGTAAGGAGATATTATTGGAGATAGTTGTAAAGATGGTTGAACTAAATATTTTATTATAATATATTATTATTATTGTGATATTGTTATGAGTATTTAGATTTATATAAAATAACTTTAAATTTATATAAAATGACCTAATTATATAATAAAAAAAAACATAATACATTAAGAATGATATAATTGAATAGAATTTTTCTTAAAATATTTGTTGAGTGTAAAGTCTAACTGTCCCTTAAAATATTTGTTGAGTGTAAAGTCGAAGTGTCCCTTGATTGTGTATAATATTTAGTATTACA
>SNQJ01S0084576.1:52881-63285 GCA_010110895.2 Picea sitchensis | reverse complement strand
GTAAAAGAGTACTCCTACCCATTGAGACAGAAATACAGACACTCAGGACAACAACACAACTTGGGTTGGACCTATTAGAGGCTCATAAACAAAGATTGCTTCAAATTAATGAGTTGGACAAGTTACAATAGGATTCCCTACACCAAGCCACAATGATACAACATCAAAGGGCCAGATGGAATGATACATTTATCGAGAAAAATAAGTTCAAAGCTAGAGAATGGGAATTCTTATTTGATTCCAAGCTCAAGGACTTTAGAGGAAAATTTCACACCATATGACTTAGTCCATATGAGATTGATATAGTATATGATAGTGGGCCCATCAAACTATGAAACATAGATAAAGACATAAGTCCCATGATGGCTAATGGACATAGACTTTGCCTATATCATTTACCCTTATCCAAGGAATCATTTTTCAAGAAGATTACAAATGGTTGGCCCGATAGTGATATGGAAATCATTCGAGAAGAACAAATTTCGGTAGGATAATTCCATTTATTATTTAAAAAAAAAAAAACAAGAAGGGAACTTTACAGTTTCGTGATGGTTATGGTAGGATCCTTCTAAAAAAAGTATTGATTTTTTTTCTAATAATCTTCTTCTTCTCAGGATATGCAGGGGAGAATTTTTTTTTGCAACTCATGTTGTTGCAATTCTGGTTGTTGCAACTCTTGTTGCTGCAAATCCTATTGATGCAACTCATGTTGCTGTAATTCATTTTGCTTGATCCAGGATCTTTTCGTTAGGTGACTTATCAAAGAATAGTATTAAATGAGAATAAAAAAAAGTACACCATAAAGAAGGACAAGTTCAAAAGGAAAGAGACATAAGCCTGAAATATGAACACAAAGAACTTGATAATGGAGTTCATCCCTGTTGGACTGCGTCTTCGGGTCTTTCTCTCAAATGGGTAGGTCTTTTTATTAACTCCACAAAAGAATTGGGCAAAATACATAAGTATACATCATTCTAGAGTTAAGCTACAAAATATTTGCTCAGATCAGAAAACTAACACCACCACTGTGTTCGTGGCATCGTTTTAGCTAAAAATGACTATCTCTGCGCCGCGATCCAAGTCTGACACTTTTTGGCCCAAGAGGCACCCTTGCCTCATTTTGTGTGCCACTGCCCCTGCAATAAATGATGGAGAAATATTGAAAAGTGTGCCCCAGTCCATACAAATCCATATGGGCATGTTTAGACTCCTCTCTCGTGCTCTGTGTGTTGGACACACCTACCACACTTAGAGGGGGGGGTGAATGAGTGTGGGGCTCTTTTTTTCAAAACTTCCCTCTTACACAAAACTCATTAGTTAGCATTCAACATTTACTCATTACTCATTGCTATCATTTATAACTAGTTAGATGTGAACATATATCAACAATATATCATCAAAAAATCATCTCCACTAGGAACACAAAGAACACAAGATGTATGTAAAATTTTATTTTTAATACGGACTAAAATCCTTGGGTTTTTTCAGCAACAACCAAATAGAGTACAACTCTACAAGAGCACTAGCTCTATATGCAAGACTCAACTTACACCCTCAACACCAACTGAGATGAGGCAACAATCCTCCACAGATATCAATCTGTCATAGGTACCCGAACTGTCGGTAGTGCAGCCCGCGTGTGTACGCGCCCTGGCTCACTACAGCCCGCGTATGTATGCAACCAATATATACAGCAGCCTGCGTATGCCTTCTGAGCTATTAGATTTTATCCTTTTCATCACATACTCAGATCCTCTGCAACCTGCAAGAATAATTTCTTCTATCTTCCACTATCCAAATTGACCACCAACCAATCACAACACATTCAAGATCTCCAATAGCTTACTCATGCTCCACAACCAATCAGTATGAATGCTAACTCAACCATGTATAAGCAAATATTATACCAAAGCAATCATATCACAACTGAATCACAAGAGTACTACTCACTCCATCAACCAACATAAACCACATCACATCAGCCATACCAAGAATGCCCTAAGCATTCACAACACAACAAGCAATATTATCCATCAAGACAATAATGTAACCATACCAGTGTCTCAGTGACAGATCTGAGCCCATAGAATGAAGATCTGGAACTTGCTTTAGTCTTCAATAGCTAGTCATCAACTCAAACACAAATCTCCATGATTTTATCTATTGTACGTGCCCTGGCCCATTACAGCCCATGTACACCTCATAAACTAGGGTTTCTGAAGCTCCGATACTTTTCCGTCAAGATCTCCGATATTGCCGAAACTTTAATGCATCCATGAGATCCTCCTCATGCTCTCTTTCTCAGAATAGATCTTTAATCATGCTCAAGAGATCCACACCAAATATGCTCTCACAAGAAGCTCTCCATTGATCCACAAAAAGGATGATTTGCAGGAGACCATTGCTATCTTATTTATAATTTCATCCTCAAGGTCACTTAACCCATTTCTAGGTTACTTAACCCATTTCTAGGTCACTTAACCTATTTTCCTTATTTTAGGGTTAACCACTTTCCATATATAGAATACTTTATCATTTAAATATTCCTTCTTGATTTTGTCACCTCACTTTGTCATTTAAATAATCCTCGTTGACTTTGTCACTTTAATTTATCATTTAAATAATCTTTTTTGACTTTGTCACTTTACTTTATCATTAAATAATGATTTCTTCCTTTCAAGCACTTTGACTTCTTTGACCATTTGGGGCTTCAAGCCAACATATGGGGGTCCTTCAACTTCGTAGGGCCGTAACTCTCAAACCGTGAGGAGTTATGTGACATTCCACATACCACTGGAAATGGCATGACAAGCACTATCCATTTAGCATAGTTTCACCAACAAATTCACTGATCTTCATCTCATTATTCCAAATAAAAGCATGGGTTCTCTCAACCATAACTCAACCGCAAAGCGTCTTCCCATGAGGGATTTCACCATAAGGGGACCACTTTGAAGTTCATCCATTTGTACTTCTTATCAACCATGAAAAAAAAATAATGAGTCATATTTACATCAAACAAATGATGTATCGTATGAAAATGAATCCATCTTCATCATGTATCAATGGCAACTCATTGATCCATCTTTATCTATGCATTATATCAATGATAACTTATTGATCCATCTTCATCGATTGGTTTCCACTTGACATCTATCATTCTCATCAAGGACAATACATATACATTGTTCATCAATAATCAATCAATCACTTGACATCAATCAATCAAACCATTGGCATCAATGACAACATGATCCAACACTGTGTTGTCTCAAAACTCTGATGAACACCCTTTTTATACCAAAAGTTGGCGGTTATGCAATAAGTGAGGTTGTTGGCGCATTGGTGGGCGGAGCTAAATTTAGAGTTTGTTTTAGTGGAGGTCCTGGGGTCGAATCCCATGGGCTTCCTTTTTTATTTGGCATATAGTTAAACCAACTTAGCGTGCCCTACCAAATCTGGCGGGCGACCACTAGAATGGTGGCGGTTAGAATATCCGGCGGGAAATATGGCGGTGGTTAAGTTTTGGCGGATGGCTATATATGGTGGCTATTGATACTAAAATGGTGGAGTGGTTATAATCCCCTAGCCTGGCGGAGGCTATGGTCATATGGGCTAAACATATAAATAGGGGTTGGGCCGAAGGCCTAGCCCCTTTCCTTTTGGCGCCCATATAAAGTTTCAAACTTAAATACAATTTTAAACATATTATAGAGAAGCACTAAAGTATGGTGTATTGGTTAGCATGGGGGTGTGGGGCCTTTCGCCTAATGAAGAGGTTATGAGTTCGAATCCTATGGAGTCATATAACTTTTGGTCATGCCAACCATTGGAGGGGTGCCACGTGGCAACCCATGACTGGTCCACGTGGCACCATATTATTTGTCCACGAAACTGACACTTCTCATAATATGATTTGCCCATGTGTCTACAATCAATCTGTATGACCTTTCCATGTCATCCCGTTCCAACTCAGTTGTACAGACGTGCCATGTGTCACCCTTCCAATGGTGCAACGTGTCACTTTGACTTTTTGAATTTTGACCAAGTTTGGCTTGATCTTTGACTACTTATAACGTTTGATCTGTAACTCCGTTTGACGAGCAGTTTACGCCGTTAGAAATATTGTGATGCACTCTTCACGATCATGCCGTTTTCATTAAGTTTTGGTAACTTTGAATTTTTTTCCTTTTGTTGTCTGATGAAGCCATTCTGAGCATCCTGAGTTGCTTATGTGCATTATGAGTTGTTCTTAGCCTTCTCTGGATCCTTTTTGGATGATTGCTGCAAATCCCTTTGTTGCAACTCCTTTAGCCACAACTATCCCATGTTCTTGCAATTCCCATTGCCGCAACTATTCCATGTTGCTACAATTTTCATTGTTGTAATTCCCTTCGACGCAACTATTCCCATTGTTACAACTCTTATTGTTGCAATTCACTTTTTTCGTAATCTTCGTTGCTGCAATTCCCTCCAATGCAACTCATTTTCCAAAACATTTCCCCTCCCATTCCTCATGCTACCACTCCACTCGCAACTTTTTCCCATTCTTCAAAACCTCAATCCTCTCATTTTGGTTTCTACAAATCCATTTATGTGACTCACGTATCTACAACTCTGTTTGTAGCTTTATTTCAGTGTTACACTTTTTCACCCACACCTTTCACCCACACCATCGATGCTATAATTCCTGAGCCACATCGCGAATTTTTTCAACTCTTAGTGTTGTAGCCTCATCTTCGTAACTCCCATTGTTGCAACTCCACTTAAATCTTTCACTTTGTTGGCATCGTCATTCCTGCACTTCTGGTCGACATAACCCACAATGTTGATGCTACAATTCTGGCTAGGATCATTAATGTGACTTTGTCTTCTGCCATTTCAATTCCATCAACACATTAGTCGTATAGCTAGTCGAGGTAAGAAGCGATAGGTACAAGTTCCAATAAAAAATTGTAATGAATAATATTTATGGCATGTGTTTATTATCATCCCTCCATAATCGCCACCTTATACCATCATCGCTATATCCGCGACCTACACCTTCCTACCCATCACCATTTTCACTTCAATTTGAAATTCTCCACCCAATTAACACACATCTCCTCTGAAAAAAAAAGCAATTAGAGTTAGTTGGAAGAAGGAACCATGGGAGGTTCATTGATATGTAGGGAGCCTACCAAACCATTGTTACCTAAGGTCTATGACAATATCAAACATATTCTGGAACGAGTCGATTGGATGGCATATGTGCTACTCCTACATGGATATGATGATGAGGTAACTCTAGAATTCACCTTGAATTACAGAGGTGAACAATCCATAGTAGTTAGTGCCCATGTAGAAGTCGCTAAAGAGACACTAGTAGAAGTCACCGGTTTACCAAGGACAGAAAAAAGATGGTATACCAAAAAAAATTCATAGCATGAAGTTCTGAGGGATTTCCTTGAGCATGGAGAGGCTTTAGTAAATAAGGGTACATGATTTGAATGCAGGTCTTTTCAAAACCCCTGGTAAGACATGGCTATTTCTTTGCAGTGTTATTTCACCTGCAAATTTCGCTATGGAACTATCTATGTTTAACATATCCTACTGTTGGACCATCTCTGACACAACCAACCAAGTAAGATGCCATACTTCCTATTCCAAACACTACAGATGATGATAGTGCTCGTCCAAAGGGAAAAGAACCCCAAAGAGGCCATATCACACCATGGCCTTATGAGGCTCTTGGTGGAACATGCATTGCACAAAGACGACCGCACTTGGAACAACATTGTTCGACCCCGTTTTATACTAACTGAGAATGAAGTGGCTACACTTCAGATAGACCAATAGGAAATGTCTGCACTTCCCTCACCAAAAGGGGCCACTGATGAAACTCCTTCGACAGGTAACGGTAACGAGGATATAGTGAACCCATATGATGCAACTCCTCCACTAGGTAACAATATTGAGGATACAACGAGCCCAATTGCTGCAACTCCTCCATCAAATATATCCCAAAGGAAACCTAGGAAAAGGGGATAGCCCGCTACAACTATAGTAAAATAAGACCATGACGATGATATTGAAGTAACTGCCACCAAACCCCCTACAAAGAGATTCAGAGGGTTTAGAATTAGGAAAAACCCCATTCCAAGGAAACAAAGAACCAACCATGCAGTTGCAACTCAACATAAGAGGAGGAAAACTGTTGAGATGAAAGAAAAATCCTAGAAGGAGGACTAGGAAATAGAGGAAGCAATAGAAGTGAAACCCTTCACTAACACAAAAGAACCAACAAAGGGAAATGACCTATAAGTTAATGAAATCAAAGAGATGGAACCCTCCATTGTCACACAATAACCAACGAAGGACACCAATCAGGAAACCAATGAGGGAATGGATACATAGGTCGATGCTAACACACAAGAAACACCACAAGGAAATATAGGATAAGGTATTATTTCCCTCCCTGATACCTATTTAGATGAAGAAGAAAATCTAGAAGCCCAAACTCCTACTACTACATAAGAACCAGTGAAGAGCCCTTCTAAAGAATAGGTTGCACATGAGGTAGAGGGTACAAAAAAAAAGGAGGAAAGGATAAAAGGGCCCTTGGTTTTCATCTAGAACCAGTAGAGAGAACTCCTCAGGTTCACTCTGCAAACTCTCAAGAATTACAAGAGGAGGCTCTTGCGGTCCCTCGAGATTCAACATAGAGAATTCCCAAAGAACACTCTCTCAAGGCTTAGGAGTCATGGATAGAGAATCCATAGAAATATTGAGATACAGAAGAGGAATTAGAGGTTCTCATTGATACAACAGTAAGAACATTTGAGGAAAAATATGCTCATGAAGAAAAACATGAGCCAATGCCTCTTGTTAAATCAAAAAGAGGAACTCTTGATGAGACAATTTCCAATACAGAAAAGGAGCAAGAAGTAGAATCATATGCCTCTACTGCTACACAAGTACAAGTAGGTGGTACTCTTGAGGAACGACCTATCCATTCATAGGATTCTCACAAAGAAACACAGGAAGCAGAAGAGGTTCTAACAATAAACACTCATGGAGACGACCCTACTAATGCATAGGAACCAGGGCAACCAAAACCACAAACAGAGGATGCTACTCCAGAATGAAAAATTACTACAACATGGGTAAGCATCCCACACTCCTTTCCCATGTATGCATATTTGGTCAAGAAAAATAGAATGTTAAGAATGAAAAAATGGAAGCTATAGATAAATTTAAAAATGCTTAGAGATAAGCTTGAGGAACAAAGGGCACTTGAGAAATCAAGGTACCCTACAGTAAGTCCTCTTGCTACAGGGGAACCCTTCACTAGTTCACAAGAAATAGCTCAACTCAAATAAACAAAGGAAGTAGTTTTCTAGGCTACACATTTTATGCTATTTGATGAATCCACTCAGATAGAAACATAGCAAGAGAAAATAGAAGACAAAGGTGTTCTAGCAGAATAGGACACCAGTGAGAAGAAGGAAGAAGAAGGAAAGGTAATCTATGGTGTCAGTGACCTCCATGGTCACCCTGAATCCTATAATTCTAATCGATTGTTGGTTGCATGGGCACATGCAACAATTTTGGGTTGGGGGAGATGACAGGTGCCTAAATTGGCGTACTTTCAACACCCGTCTAATACCTTTTTGCATACCATTTTCCATTGATCACTTATTTTTTGATACTTTCCTTATCTAGTTTGCCTTACTTATAATTAAGGTACAAATCATTCCCCGTATTCCATTCTTATGATACTGTTGTTGGGAAAACACCCTATGGACTAGCAAATAGAGTTCAGACTTTGCATGCAGATATGACCAAATAGAAATCACTTTCTACCTTCATCCCTAGATTTAAATCCCCTTTTCCTAGTCAATGCATGGAAAGATCAACCTACCTTGTTACCTGTGTTTGATGTCGATCCTCCATTGTGCTTGATCACTTGTTTGCTATGCTCCTTCTAAAGTTGACCTACATTTAAGACAAGCAACAACTATGCATGCATGCTACTAATATACTAACGGGTTAGAAATCAAACATAAACTAATCAATATCATAAGTAGTTCATGAATTGGGATGGGAAAAACATTCTCTTTATTTCTTAAAATGAATCAACTTACAAAAAGTTGAGACCGACCACCATTCCTTGAACCTGATCCTAGGCTCCTCTTTTCTGTCCTTCAACTGCTTTTCTTTAAATCTCCTTTGGCATTAGGAAAGGCTAAAGAGTTGGGACAATGGAATACGTAAATGAGCAGAGTTTCTTTGCTATATTTTTCCTCTTTCCAAATGGTACCCCTACCCCTTCTTTTATAGGCTAGAAGGAGCTAGGTATTTGGGAAAACCCTCGGCCATGCATGGTTGGGAGTTTCAGTTAGCTCACCCATATCTTTTTGTTCCATCGGAAAATTTCCTTTTTTCGTGCTTCTGAAGGTACATGCAGGCTGTAGTGGACCTGCTAGCGTGGACACTGTAGATCCACGCGGGCTGTAGTGGGCCAGCTAGCGTGGACTTTTAAAAATGGATTTTTTAGAAGAGTTGTTCAGTAGTTTTTGGCAAAGAAGGGTTATGAGAAGGCCTGATGCCAGGTAAGCATGTCTGGTGCAATTTAGGGTTATAACAGCTACTCTTGCATATTTATTAAAGGAACTTTCTATTTTCATGTATTAATATTTTTACACATGAGTAATAAAGTAGCTAAAACTCCTTATCATGGCTGCAATACCTCTCTGATGCAACTCTGAGTGCACTCTTTGTTGTTTCAATTCTAGGCACAATCCAACTGCTGCAACTCCAAGCACACTCTCCATGGTTGTGACTTCGGAAAAAAAAATACAACTCCAAGAATACTCTTTGTTGCCATGACTCTGATTCTATCATTGCTACTATTTTTAGAATATAGAAGATTGTGCTCATTTTACCATTGACAATACCCTTGTCACCCAATCATAGGATGAAGCCACCCTCCGAGCACCTTGACCTTGATAGAGAAGAATACTGGTAGCAATCAATAGCCAAGAAAGGCTGATGCACCAAGCAAGAAAAGAAACCAAAGCTGATCAGATAGTCCACCCAGAAAACTGGCGCAACACCTTCCCCAGAAACTTGTGCAGAAAACTGCCAACTACAATGCGCACAAATGGCTCTCTGCAATTCTGAGAATGTCAAATAATGAGAATTGACACCCTGTATTTATAGTAGTTCTGGCAGATTTACTGGGGCCGACTTCTCCTTCTGGGTACTAATTAATTCATATTAATTATATTTCTGTAGCCGACATCTTGTCTAGGGTTTCCTTTACTTCTTTGCTTCCTTCTGGAATATTCTAATCTTGTCATATATCACAATAGAGGTTCATACCTCCCGAAGCTACCATAATATCAACAGTCCCTCCTAGCTAGGGAGGTACGGTCTTGAGCACAAATAAACCATTCAACTGGTAGTATCACGAGCACCATCATTATTATCCATCTAAATAATATCCTATGACAACTGGTACAACATCAATTGATAGAACACACCTGTGTTTATCTATGGTAGTATGCAACTACTCAAACTGTGACACATAGTCACAAACAGTGGAACAAATCCACCACAATAGTATATCTCTAGTGTCTAGAGACAAGCAGTCTCCATAACAATCTTCTGATGCCAACCTGCACAGAAAATATTGTTATCAAATAAACTGAATCGTCTGGGCCAATATTTCACTCACGTATGTGAGATCTGAAAGAATATCTGCCCTCAGAGTAGAACAATGATATATCTATAGTATTCTTCTCAAGAAAGGAAGAATAATTGTCCTGTCTTCTGAACCTGGACCATTCCCCACCCTGGGCCATTCTTCCTACACTAATCAAAGTGTACCTTGGAGNGCCTATCCCTAATTGCTGAGCCTGGACCATTCCCCACCCTGGGCCATTCCTCCTACACTAATCAAAGTGCACCCTGGAGAGAATGTATAAACCCTAAGGAATGAATGTCCAGACCAGTTCCTTTGTTAACCACAAGAGGAAAAGACTGTCCTGTATCAACCTCCAAAACATACCATTCCTCATGTTAACCACAATGAGAAATCATTGTCCGATGAGGTGGGCCAGTATTCTTAAGTAACCCTCAAGAAGAGAGACTGCCCTATACCACTCCCCATGTTAACCACAAAGGGAAATCATTTTCTATGATACATCATAAATATGGACCACTTTCCATGTTAACCACAATGGTAAGTTGTTGTCCATCAGAAATCTCAATCCAGTTTTCGAACAGGAAAGAATCTGTCCAATCTGGACTATTTTTCAATCGCAAGGATAAATGTTTCAATAATATTTTCAGTGCTCCCTCCTAACCTGGAGAGTCATTTAATCAAAAAAATAAGTGTTTTCAATAATATTTTTAGTG
>SNQJ01S0084576.1:11660-25467 GCA_010110895.2 Picea sitchensis | reverse complement strand
AACAAATCACATAAGCCTACAACTTATACAAAACTTGGCTCACCAGCCTATAGAACACATTTACAATTCTTTGCATATAACATGCTCTGTAACGGGGCTCGGCCTTGGGGACACTACAATCGATTATCCACATGTCATCTTCAAGTGCTCCAGTGAGTGATAAGTAGTGTAAAAGATTGATCATTTTACTCATGTCTTTGGTTGACTGGTAACTGGTCATGCCTTGATCTAAAACTTCAACTTCATCGTTTATGTCTTCTGAGATAGCCAAAAGGTGCGCTGAACTAGGGTGCATTTGAATATCTTCTCCTTGAGTGAGATGCTCCATCACAAGGTGTCGGATCTAAGATTAGGGTTTCTGCAACTGCTTCTACTAGTAACCCTAGCGACAGTGTCTTGGAAGCTGCTCCTTCTAGTAACCCTAGTGGAAGTTCCTCAGTGAGCTCAATATCCTAGTGGCTATTCTTCCTTCCAACATTTTAGGATGAATGAAGGAGGTGTGGGCCCATAAACTGTTAGAATATAGAATATTGTGCTCGTTTTACCATTGATAATACCCTTGTCACCCAACCATAGGCTGAAGCTACCCTTCAAGCACCTTGACCTTGACAGAGAAGAATACTGGTAGCAATCAATAGCCAAGAAAGGATAATGCACCAAGCAAGAAAAGAAACCAAAGCTGATCAGATAGTCCACCAAGAAAACTGGCGCAACACCTTCCCCATAAGCTTGTGCACAAAACTGCCAACTGCAGTGCGCACAATTGGCTCTCTGCAATTCTGAGAATGTGAAATAATGAGAAATGGCGCCATGTATTTATAGTAGTTCTGGAAGACTTACTGGGGCCGACTTCTCCTTATGAGTACTAATTAATTCATATTAATTATATTTGTGCAGCTGACATCTTGTCTAGGGTTTCCTTTACTTCTTTGCTTCCTTCTGGAATATTCTAATCTCATCATAGATCACAATAGAGGTTCATACCTCCCAAAGCTACTATAATATCAACAACTATTCTGAGTACAAATTCTGCCAGCAAAACAATCAACACTACAACCACCAGTTGGGAAATGATATTCACATAGGAATGAGAGAGGAGGCAAGTTGATGGATAAAAGAGGAATTGGTTTTCCTACTGAGTCAACACACACGCGATCTTCACTAACGTTTGGAAAAATTGATGTAACCAGATGTATAATTAGATTCTCATGGTTATCCAACTGTTCCTTGTATAATTTTATACATTAGTCGTACTCTATAAGAACCTCATCTTCCCCAAAGATGGGGGGGGGGAGAATTATTCTAGCGATAGTGTTATTCTATTATTGTAACTTTCATACTTATACAATATAATTCCATTTATTCTTCATGCTCATGTAATGGTTTGTTGAATGTCCATGTGACTCTAATTTAGTAGCATAGTTCGTTATCTAAGGGGGTAGGCCCCCCTCCTTAGTCAGGTACTACATGTATATTAGCTTAGGATTTAATATTTCAATTATGTCTAGTTGATTATGTAGTTGTTTCATTTTTGCTGCAATTCCAAATCTCATAGAACAAGTGCTTGCAATTCATTTGTGGTTAGTATTCAATTTCTTGCAATTCATGTGTGGATAATATTTAATTTCCTGGTGTTAAGAGTTCTACAATTCAATGTTGACTTGATTTTTATGAGTGTACAATCATAGACACAACCACAACTCTAGTTATTGCAACTCACATTGTTGTAATTTCTATCGTATTAGAACTCACATTGTTGCAACTCATGTCGCTGCAACTCACGTTGCTGCAACTCACGTTGCTGCAACTCACGTTGCTGCAACTCACGTTGCTGCAACTCACGTTGCTGCAACTCACGTTGCTGCAACTCACGTTGCTGCAACTCACATTACTATGATTTCTTTCATGCTGCAACTTCGTTTCTGTAACTCCGCTTCCAATTGTACTTTATTTTCTTTCTTTTCAGTTTGTGATAGATTTAATCTTCAACATTTTTGGATTGTTGTTATATCATATTGTCATTAAATGTGAAAAAATGTAATTGTTACAATAAAACACGATATTCATTATACTTGAGCAAGTCACCAGTAGATCATAGTATAAATTTGATTTCTACAAGTGTGATTTTAATTTCTGCAAGTCTGATTTCAATTTCCGCAAGTGATATTTCAATTTCCACAAGTGTGATTTCAATTCCCGCAAGTCTGATTTCAATTTCTGCAAGTGTGATTTAATTTCCGCAAAGTGTGATTTAGTTTTTTCAATTGTGATTCCAATTTTGCATGTGTGACTTTCCTTTCCTGCAAGTGTGACATTTACATTTCTGCAATTTAGGAAATAGTATAGTTTGGTGACTTAATTAAGTATCTTGAATCCTTGATTTGTGACATTCAAAGCACTGCAACTCTTTAGAAAAAACAACACTACCACTTGCATATATGGTGCACGACAATTCGTAAGTAAGTTACAACCTCATATTGATAATTAAATGTACAATTCTTCAGTTTATTACTAGCTAATTAAAAAATAATTGAAAATTCCATCACAACCTATAAAGGAAAAACATGTTAGAAATGATATTTGAACTTGGGTAGGATGGATAACAACTTATTCTCTTAACCACCCAAGATAAAGACACTTAACTAAATGTTTGGAACAAGTCATCGTAGCCTCAAGCACTTAAGCGAGAGTGTGATTGTTGGTACCTTTCCAACCCCATATATAAATCGAGGGATGTACCCCATACTTGCACCTCACATGTTCTTGAATGCACTTAAAGACCCCCTCATTTTCCTATCATAGCAAACCTTAGTGGGATTTGAACCCAAATAGACAGTGGAAATGTTCTCCTTCTTTCCAATTGTGCCACATTCTCATGTGAAATCTATGTTAGTTTATCTATTAACCCTTCATCATAATATGTTAATATGATATAATTCCATTTTTAATGTCAACACAACCCTAATTCACTTATGAACTTTTAGTATTCATTTTCATAAAAAAATGAAATAAAATACTATTAGAGAGTAGTTTTAGAAGAAGGTAAGGCCAAATACAATAAAACTGTGATGTAATCTGGTTGAATGAGTCTATAATTCCTTGCCAAAAAATTACTTTGTAAAATATTACAACTTTGAACTCTTTCAAAGCAACCCTTTCCATATACTTTACCCACAACCTTTACTGTTTTTAAAATAAAACCTTGAATAAATGTTAAAAATAAAGTTGTTTATGTTTAGATTCGTTAAGATTGTAACACCCTGGGTTTTTGAGCCCCATATTAAATAATGTTTTTTGTTAATATATGAAAGGCCATAGTGCCCAAACAATTAAAAGAGGCCAGTGTGCCTAGGAAATGTAATGTTTTGATAATTATTAATAATAAATACATCACTTGTTGCTAGACAAGAAAGGAAAAGAGTTATAGGGGACTATGATTCCACAAGAGAGGGGGATT
Source organism: Picea sitchensis (assembly GCA_010110895.2). Lineage (NCBI taxonomy): Eukaryota > Viridiplantae > Streptophyta > Pinopsida > Pinales > Pinaceae > Picea > Picea sitchensis. The sequence goes on along the minus strand of SNQJ01S0084576.1, from coordinate 22,010 downwards.
AAGGGGATACATATTTATTTTATATTTTATTTACCCATAATTGTTTTAATGGAGAGGAGTGGTTACATGAGCTTCTTGGGGAAGGTCATGTGGTTCTTGATTTGCAAGTAAGGATATAAACCCATCTTGTGGGTTGTTTGGGGGATTTGTCCTCACTCATTCACTCACTCACTCATTGCTCATTGTTCACACCTTTCATTATGTTCTCTCTTCATTCACTCTTGCACCCACTCTTCATTATTCATTCATTTTGATCTTGGTTGGGGAGAGAGAAATAAATTGTGGAGAGGAGCCATGGTTTGGTTTGCAGTAATGACTACTAGTGTATTTCGGTCATGAATTAATGCCTACATGTCCGAGATGCATTGACATACATTAAGTTTTTCCCACAACTACGAATCCTGAGATTCCCAGCATGGACATTCTTGACCAGATGCACTGGAGCCTGGGAGGAGGTGGACAACCTAAGGGACTGCATGGAAGAGAAGGGGGTCCATTCTCTTGGGTTGTGTAGGCTGGGTAGAAGAGATATGGTGTACTTTGGATTGATGTGTGTGTTGAGAATCCCGTGAGAGATTCAGTGCTGACTAGTTTGTGAAGCTGAGTGACACTCTGGAACCGTCCTTGTGGACTCATAGCCCTGTCTCGGGGGTGAAATTGTTATTGAGGCTTGGAACAACAGTGTCTATGATTGGGTGGAACGCCCTTGGTCTGCAACCAGTTGGTGATTCATTTCATTAAAGATAAGTTCTCTATGTCATGGTTTCATTTACCTGTATATGTTATTTCCACTGTATTTTTATTTATCTATGGAATTCATATCTATAATATGCATGCTTTCTGGTTATTGCAGTGCACGACATATGGTTCATTTATTTTATGTGGTAGCATGAATCTTGATATATGCATGTGAATATTTCATGCATCTTTATTAATTAAAAATTTACCAGAATTCAAAATTAGTTCATAAGTGGGCTTGAAGTAGCGTGCCTGGCATATGGCTGGTTTGGTACGTTACAGATTGGTATCATAGCTTCAGGTTGAAATGCCATACTGGTATGGGCCGGAACTGTGGAAAAAATATTATGGTATTTTCCTTAAAAATGGATATGTCCTTGTGATCTTAAAGCTCAGGAAACATAGCACTGCAGGTATCGCACAGAATCCAGAGCGTCGTGAAGAAAGTGATCCTTTGTGAAGGATCATAGAATCGTGTCCATCCCTTTTGGATCTCGAGAGATATCACATTCGTTGATCGAAGCTAAGCAAGAGATGGAAAACATCAGAACTTCGTCGCTTCGGTGATTATGGGAGAAAGGGCAGAAGCATGGAAAAGGCCGAAGTCGCGAAGTCTCGGCGACCGTCCGATCTGATAGGAGGCTTGTGTGAAATCTCAGTCATTGGTCAGGGTCATATAGTGTTGACCACTTCGGGAAGTTAACTCCAGGAGAATCGAACCATTTTAGAACTTCTATAACCTGGAGCCCCAGTGTGCTGAAGTCCCGAAACCCCATCAATTATTATATCGAGGGAAGAATTCAGGAGTAATGCAGGTCGTCAGATCTGGAGCAGAGATGGTGGACCGTCTGTTCATTGATGACATGTCATGTGCCATGTGGTCGAGGTACTGTGTGGGGACACGTGTCACCTAGATTTAGTACCTTTTGGACCCTAACCTATTCATTTTTTAGTGACATGTGTCACACATGCCATGGGTCCATGTCACCATAAGTGACATCATCATGCCATGTCATGTCTGGGAGTATGGCCTCTGGGGGTGTCCAATGTCTCTACCAGCAAAAGTGCTAAAGACTGAAGTCAAAAATTCATGTATACCATCGATGTAAGATCCCTTTGGGACCTTTCTCAATTGTTAGATAAAGCAGTGGAAGGATGGCATAAGCACTTCAGTAGATATCACTCTGGGGGAGTTGAACGAATCAAAATTTGTAATATCCCGGAGTCTTGGAGCACCGAAGTCCCGAAATGAATAAGGACCATCCTTCTCAACTCTTGATTAATTCATAGTCGTTGGATCAACTAGTGGAAGGATAGTGTAAGAGAAGGTGTTAACCGGCGGTAAGAGGTCATCGTCACTTTATGACCGCTTCGGAAGGTATCACTCCGAGGAAGTTGAAAAACTCGAGAGTTATAATGTCCCGGAGTCCCAAAGTAGTGAATTCACATGGTTCATTGATCTAAGACCATCTGGGAGTTCTCATGACCATCTGATTTAATAGTGGAAGGATAGGGTAAGAGCTTCGACGAGTATCACTATGGGGGAGTTGAGTGACTTGGGAGTTGTAATGTTTCGGAGTCTCGGAGCATCGAAGTCCTGAATTGATTAAGGCCATCCATATCAATGTCATATTAAGTCATGACCATCGATATCGTTGAAGCCTCTAGATGAGTTGGTATTTTCCAGTCGACGGGAGGTCAAATCTCAACCATTCGATCTGCTAGTGGAGCTAATAGAAGGGTTTCGACGAAGTTACTCTGGGAGAAGTTGGAAGATTGAAAAGGGAGAATAGCCTAAGGTCGAAGTCCAGAGGACTTCGTCCTAGAACTAGTATCATGATAAGGTAAAGGGGTCAATTAGAGGTGCAAAGGACCTAGTAGTAACCAATCCCTCAGAAATTGTGTTCGAACAAGATCTTGTGTAGATGAATATAAAGGAATGTGCTAAAGAGTGAATAAGCACGTGGTTTCAAGTCATGGTCACATGGAAAGTGGGTTGAAGAAAGCACCTGTGTAGAATTTGATTTATGTACTAGTTAAAGGAGTTGTGGAATATTTTGACAAGATCATATTGAAAAACAAAAGAAAAGGGCTTGAAAGTGATTTGTTTTTGGGAAGCCATAACTTTTAGCTTAAATATCAAATTGGGGAAAGATTACAGTCATTAGAAAGATGATTCAGAGGAAAATAACATGGAATTGTTATAGTATGGAGAATGATAATATATTTCTTCATGAATTGCAAAGAAAAATGACCTGTAGCATTGTTTGGCAAATGTTTTCTATAATATGCATAATTCTAACAAAATGGTTGCTTGCACATTTTGCAGAATTAGGGGGTGTAAACATATCAGTTTAGTATAAGAATTCATTTTCAATAAATGGAATAAGGAGAGGGAGATTCTAGCCATGATAAAGAGGCCAAAGGTCAAAATATCAGTGTTGGGAATGCAAAGACAAAATCCAACAGACACCAGGCCAGAGGGGAGCAAGAAACATTGATAGAGACTGTGAGAAGCTTGAAAATAGAAGTGAAGAGTTACAAAGTATACAATGAGAGAATGATAAGATAACAAAATTAGATAAATACTCAAGTGATGCAAATATTAAATAAGTTGTAGAGGCAAACAAAGAATGGATGAAACTCAAAATAGGAGGAAAAGGGAAGATGTCATGAAAGAAGAGATGATTGCAGAAGAGCTGGTTATTCAATAAGTTCTATAAGAAATCATAGACATCACTCACCTCCCTACTCAACAAGGAAATTTTATGCATTTGAAGATTCCATAAGTAGTCTAGAGGTGTCTCTTGTTAGGCACGAAACAAGAAGACATGAATTAGACAGTTTGCAAGGAGATATGAGGAAGATTAAGCCACCATCCTTTAATGGTGAAAGAGAAAGGGAAGATGATGTTGAAGCATGGTTACTTGGACTCAGGAATTATTTTCAATTGCATAAGTACTCATCAAACCTAGAAGCTGTAATTTACATATAACATTTACATGGGAAAGATGTTATGTGGTGGTATCATCTGAAGCAAGTTGAGAAAATTAATGAGAGTAGGATCACTTGGAAGGAGTTCAAGAAATATTTGTAGAAGGAGTACCTTTCAGAGCACTTCTATGACAAGAAAATGCAGGATTTCTTTGAACTCAAGCTGGGAAGCATGACCATGGTAGAGTATGAAAAGAAGTTCGTGGGGCTGCTAAAGTATGTGGGGTTTATAAAAGATGAGAAGGTGAAAGTACAAAGGTTTTTGAGTGGACTTCCATCCTTTTATAAAGAGAAGATTCAATATGATGAACCTAGGACTTTGATTGAGACCATTAGGAAGGCTAAGTACCTGTATAAGCAAGGAAAGGGCATAGAGTCTTTGCAGAAATCTTGGAAGGATAAGAAGAAAGAGAATTATGATAAGAGACAGAAAGGATTCAAACCTCCTTTCAATAGAAATATCCCAAATAAAAATCATCCCAACCAGTATGCTAAGGATGAATCCAAGAGAGAAGAATCCCTGGGAAAAAAGAGAAGACCACCAATCCAATGTTGGGGATGCAAAGAATATCACCTGTACAAGGATTTCCCTCATAGAAATGACAAAGTGAAGACCATGCACAACATCCAAGAGGCTACAACAGTAGAAGACACGAGAAGAATATATGAAGCCTTAGATGATCGACAAGCAGAGTACCAATCCAATATGATCGAGGTGGAAGGTAAAATCATTAATCAACTAGTTTCTATTTTAGTTGATTAAGGAGAAAGTCATTGTTACATTGATCCTAAAATAGTGGATAGATTACATTTGGAGAAAATTAAGCTTGAAAAATCAATTTTGGTTCAGCTAGCCACTGGAACCAAAAGGAGAATCCATGATATGGTCATGGTTGTTCCATAAGTCTTAATGGTGTGAATACTAATGCTGATCTAAATATTATATCATTGGGGTATTATGATATTCTAATTGGAATGGATTGGTTGGAAAAGCATCATGTTGTCCTATATTGTCATAACAAGACATTTACATGTCTTGATGAAAAAGGAAAACAAAGCATTGTGAAAGGAGTTCCAAGACCCATCTCTATAAGGGATATTTCATCCTTACAGTTGAAGAGATGTTTCAGAAAAGGATGTCAATTGTATGCAACCCATGTGGAGGAACCAGGAAATACAAAGGGGCCAAGCCTTGAATAATTTTTGGTACTACAAGAATTTGAAGATGTATTCCAAGAAATAATCAGGTTGCCACCAAAGAGGGATATAGATTTATATATTGATTTAGTGTCAGGAGTTTCCCCAGTATCAAAAACACCTTATAGAATGAGTACACTAGAATTAAAATAATTACAAATGAAGTTGGAAGAATTGTTGAAGAAAGGGTACATACATCCAAGTGTTTCACCTTGGGGAGCACTAGTACTCTTTTTCAAAAAGAAGGATGGAACCTTGAGGTTGTGTATTGAATTTTGACAGCTGAATAAATACACTGTAAAAAATAAGTACCCTCTACCCAAAATTGATGGAATCTTTGATCAACTAAGAGGGGAAAATATATTTTCAAAGATAGACTTGAGATTGGGATACCATCAGGTAAGAATAAAGGAAGAAGACATCCACAAGACATCCTTTAGAACCAGGTATGGGCATTATGAATTTTGTAGTAGTGCCATTTGGACTGTCCAATGCACCAGCTGTCTTTATGTGCTTAATGAATGGAATATTCAAAAATTATTTGGATAAGTTTGTCATAGTATTTCTGGATGACATACTTGTCTATTATAAGCCAGAGGAAGAACATGAACATCACCTAATATTGGTATTGAAAGTGCTGAGGGAACATCAGTTACATGCCAAGATTAGTAAGTGTTATTTTTACCAAGAACATATCCATTACTTGGGACAAATTATTTTAGAACAAGTTATAGTAGTGGATCCAAAGAAGATTGAAGCCATTAGAGGATGGCCAGCACCCAAGAATGTTTCAGAAGTCATATATTTTATGGGGTTAGCTGGTTACTATACAATATTTATAGTAGGGTTCTCTAAGATTGTTCATCCCATCACTTCTTTGAAAAATAAGGGAATTAAATTTGAATGGACAATAGAGTGTGAAGAGAACTTTCATCTGTTGAAAGAATTACTTACTAGTGCTCCTATTTTAAATATTGTTGACCCAAATGGAAGTTTTGTGGTGTGTACAAATGCATGCAAGGAAGGACTTGTTGGATTCCTCACTCAAAATGGACATGTCATTGGTTATGAGTCCATAAATCTTAAAAAGTATGAGAGTAACTATGCCACACATGACTTGGAACTTTCTACCATTGTTCATGCTTTGAAGATGTGGAGGAATTATCTCATGGGGAAGAGGTTTGAATTAAGAACAAACCATAGTGGTCTCAAATATATTTTCTAACAACCAACTTTAAACGCCAGGCAAACGATATGGTTGGAATTTTTAAGTGAACATGATTTTGACATCAATCATATCAAAGGAAAAGAAAACAAAGTTGTTGATGGACTTAGTAGAAGAGTACATCTCATGCATGCTACAGTTGTTAGTATGCATCAGTCAGATTTAAAGAGAAGAATTTTAGATGTTGTTGTCGCAAAACAACATTACCTACAGGTAAAGGAAAGCTTACAACAAGAAAATGTACCACATAAAATTAAATAATATGAGATGAAGGAAGATGGATTACTTATGCATAAAAATATAATTTATGTTCCTAGTTCTGAAGAACTTAGGAACTTGGTATTAAAAGAAATGAATAATGTTTCATATGTCGTACATCCCGGTTACCATAAAACAATTGTAGCAATAAGAAGCCAATTCTTTTGGCCAGGAATGAAAAAAGATGTTGTTGATTACATTTCCAGATGTATGGAATGTCATAGAGTGAATACTGAGCATAGGCACCCAATGGGTTTGCTACAACCATTACCAATTCTAGAGAAGAAATAGGAAGTGGTAACCATTGATTTTATAACTAAATTTCCCAGGACAACAAGACAACATGATTCAATCATGGTAGTGGGTGATAAATTGACAAACGATGCTCATTTTTTTCCTATAAAAACGACTCATACAATAGCTAATATTATAGAAATTTACATGAGGGAGATTTGCTAGGTTGCATGGGATACCTAAGGAAACTTTTTCAGATAAAGACACAAAGTTTACTTCAAATTTCTAGAGAGGATTGTTTAAAGGATTAGGTACAAATCTGAACTTTAGCACAACATACCATCCACAGTCATATGGGAAGATAGAGAGAGTCAACCAAGTAATTGAAGACATGTTGAGAATGTATATGATGGATAAGCCATCTAAGTGGGAAGATTACTTGCACTTGGTTGAGTTTTCCTATAATAACGAGTATCAAGCTTCAATGAAAATGAGCCCATTTTAAGCTTTGTATGGTCGGAAATGCAATACTCCAGTGAGTTGGGATAACCCAACAGATAGAGTGGTACTTGGGCCATAATTTCTCAAGGACATGGAAGACCAGATGGTTAGAATTAAGAAAAATTTAAAGGCAACTCAAGATAGACATAAAATTTATGCAGATAAGAACAAGACAACTACAAAATTTAAAGTGGGGGAGCATGTGCTTTTAAAATTAAAGCCCAAGAAGAGCTCTTTGAAGTTGGGTAGTTGTAAAAATCTTGTAGCCAGTTTTTGTGGTCCATTTGAGATATTGGACAGAATATGGCCAGTTGCATACATGATTGCATTGCCTGCTTCCATGAATGTGTATAATGTATTTCATGTCTCTTTGCTAAAAAAATATGTACTTGATCCTAACCATGTTATTGATTGGCATTTGATTCATGTAGAGACAGAGGGAGACTTTCAGATCCAACCAATGCGAATATTGGACATAAAAGTCAAAATGCTCCGGAATCGATTTATAGAGTTGGTAAAAGTCTAGTGGACCTACTATGGTCCTGAAGATGCTATTTGGCAGCATGAAGATGCCATACGGGCAGAGTACCCACAACTTTTTGAATAAATTTTGAAATTTTGTTTTCTGTTTTGTATATGCACTAAGGATAGTGCCAAAATAAGGGGGAGGGGATGTAATACCCTGGGTTTTTGAGCCCCATATTAAATAATGTATTTTGTTAATATAGAAAGTCCAGAGTTCCCAAACAATTAAAAGAGGCCAGTGTGCCTAGGAAATGTAATGTTTTGATCATTATTGATAATGCATACATCATTGGCTGCTAGACGGACAAGGAAAAGAGTTATAGGGGGCTATGATTCCACATTTCTGTTGAGACTTGGAACAACAATGTCTATGTTTGGGTGGAACGTCCTTGGTATGAAGCCAGTTGGTGATTCATTTTGTTAAAGATAAGTGCTCTATCTGTCATGGTTTCATTTACATGTATATGTTATTTTCGTTTTATATTTATTTATCTATGAAATTCATATCTATAATATGCATGCTTGTTGGTTATTGTGGTGCATGAAATATGGTTCATTTTTTTTTATGTGGTAGCATCAATCTTGATCTATGCATGTGAATATATCATGCATCTTTATTAATTAAACATTTACCAAAATTTGAAATTAGTTAAGAAGCAGGATTAAAGTAGAGTGCACGACCTGTGGGTGGTTGGGTACGTTACAAAGATCCAAACACCAATATCACGAGGATAAAATATCCCCCTGTGCTTTTATATATGTGGTATTCCTTTGACATAATACAAAATATGTATCTTGATTCTCTTTGATTGGGAAGAATGCTAGATAGAAAACCCCAAAATCTTATTGATTAGTTTTATACATAATGCTTCTTGATAACCTAATCTTCTCTTTATGTGCAACAATTAACCTCTTAACAATACAATATTGAAGAAATGCTTCAATATCAGAATAAGTGTATACTCAACATCATTTACACAACCCTAGAAATCATATGCAAGTATAAGATACATCCATATCTTCTCACAAGAAAACAGATGAAGAGGTTTTGATCATTTCAAAGAATTTTAAATGAGTTTTGCATTCAAAAGTGAAAAGAATTTGATAGGAATGCTCCAAAAAAATCACACTCATAAATCCCAAGATCTGAGAAATCATTAAAACTATGCCCCAAAATAGTTCTCTGTGGAGTTTACTAAATGAAATATATTTCTCATTGCAAAGCATTTAGTATAAACCAATTGACTAGTGCTTAAGAAAAAAAAAATTGTCGAACACAAGGACTAAATCTCCATGAATCAATTAGACAATATTGGATTACATTTATCATTCAAATTTATGGCTGTAAAATACTCCATGATATTATAGAGAAAAGTATTGGAAGAATACAAGAAAAACACTCAAGAACTCAGCCTTATGCTCAGTTCAGAAATACAAGCATAAAGCCTTGAGAAAAATAGTGTAGAATAAGGAGAAGCAAGAAAAATGGATATATTTGTTTGTTGATCAGAGATTTGGCTGCATGTTGATGGTTGGAACTTTTCTATTCTTATCTTCTTACTTCCCTCTAACCTTTTCTTTGATGGTGCTACTACTCTGTCTCTTTTAAAATTTGCTTCCAATACTTCTTGAAGTAGTTAGGGTTTTGGGTATTTCTAGGAACTTCCACACACTTTTATTCTTGGAATAACCACTTTAATTAATATTTCATTGAAATTTAATTAATGAAATTATTTCATTGAAATTTGTGCCTTGAAGTGGGGCCCATTTCATCTTTAATAAAAGTTTTTTAATAAACTTTTATTTTGAATTTTTTTAATTGACTGCCTTTCAAAAGTGGATTGTGTTTTAATTTTCTGAGCAAGATATTTGACATTTCATCCATGGAAACCATTCTATATGCAATATTCATCATCCCATATTTTCAACAATTCCTCTTGGGCGATATTTGGATTTCTTGATCTTAATCTCAGGAAGTCGATGTTTCAAGAAGATTTATCAACAAACCATGAAAACATAGTTGACTTTTCTTTCAATTTTTGGTAGAATTATGCATAAATTCGCCTCTTGAAACCTATTCCATCATCTTCCTCATCAAATTACCTTTCCAATGAGGTATATTTTTTTGAAAACCAATGCCCTAATATTGAGTTATGACCTCCAAAATTTCGTTGCTCAGTGGTCATCCATCAAGCTTGTGGATTAATCTTGGCTCTCCATTAAAATTCTCCTTTTTTAAAAAAAATCCAAATTGCACATGCATTTTGGAGATTGAGATTATAATGTTTATATGGTAAAGCTTACAATGTCTTTTATGTGGAACAAAAGGATACTATGGAGACTATGGAGACTCGATCCTTGGGAAAATTCATGAATTAATAAACATTTTGATGGCCCAGTTAGCATCCACTAAGTGTCAATGCCCAGTGATTGTTCAATAAGCACCCAATCATTGTCCATGCCATCTCCCATGTGTCACAGTGTCAATGGATACCATGGTATGCCATGTTTAATAGTTTCATTAGTATCCATGTCTCATAAGATGATTGGTTGTCATGTTTCATAGCATGATATGATGCCACATGTCTTGGTGTTATTAGTTGTCATGTATGCAACATGTCGTCATGTGATTGGTTAATAATTAAAGGGAAAGGGACTTAGGAAATATGTTAAGGAAG
>SNQJ01S0084576.1:0-11650 GCA_010110895.2 Picea sitchensis | reverse complement strand
GTTCTCAGCCAGTCAGATACACTCAACTCCAGTAATCAGAGAGAATGACAAAGCCAACAAAAGCTAAGAAATGAAAGTCAAGTTTCAAAAGCAAGAAAACCTAGAAAACCTAGATCAGTTCCAGCAAGCCAATTAAAGCAAAATATATGTAAGTCACTGATGTAATAAGCCAAATAGGTCTAAATCAACATATATGAGCTATTGACAGGGTCAAAAACTTGAATTCAAAAATTTTCAAAAACTGTTCGCAAGCTAGTGTGGAACACAGTGCGAGAAACTATGGTTCTCGCAGGCCACTTTGATGCAGCATGCGAACTATCCGCACTGAAATGTATATTCAAGGTGCGAACAGTCAAGGTTCTCGCAGGCTGCTAATGGGCACAGTGCGAGAATCCTTGAAACTAATGAAAAATTTGAAAGAGCAAGCAAAAATCAAATTGTCTTATAGACCCAGAAGGTCCCGTAGGGTATCCTGAAGACTCAGAGACAGACAAATCAAGAGAAAAATGCAAACAGAGCAAATGGCCACAGAAAGTTCAAAAAACCGAAAAGAAAAAGGGATAGATCCCCAGTGGAGTCGCCAATTTTGTTATAGGATAAATTCGTGAGTGCGGACACATACCAATCTCCCTAGATCCACCTAGATCTAGAACAAATCATGACAAAATACTACACTTTCCCTAGATCTAACCTATTGAATGAACTAAGAGATAAAAGGTCATGGGCTTACCTTATGAACGCTTTCCTTTAGTCTCTGTTGTTCCAAGATTTTGCTCCAATGCTCTTGTGTCGTCTGAATCAGAACAGAACAAACCAATCAAAGCAAAGGTGGATTAATGTATTCAAAGGCTAGTCTATACATATGATCAAGGAATTATGTAATAAGATAACATCATCTTTATGGGAAAGGGACATATTGCTGTATTATATTAATTGAAAGATAAACTTACAACCTGAGCCTTGATTTCATAGGTCTCCTTTCGATGGCTCCTAGCTTTGACACACACACTTGCTCATGCATGAAGAAATTCAACCACTTGTGATGACCTTGCTATTGTCTCTTGCTGTTGTAGCATCAGTCCTCCATACAGTCTTGCACTAATTCTCTAATCAATCTCTAGTTAGCTTGCTACTTGTTTGCTTCTAACCATTTCCATGAGTAATCTCCTCAATATATAGGAAGATATAGATTAGTTACTTGGAAGATATCACTTTGCCAACCATTCGAAAGCCAACTCACTCTTCTAGAAGATTCCTTCTAGAAGGATCGAGAACTTATCCATTTTCCTTCTTTAAAAACATGTTCGCACCCTAACCATGAGTACAGTGCGAGAAGTTCGCACCCCAGCTAAATGCAGCCTGCGAGAATCAGGCATTCTCACAGGAGAGTATATATGCAGCCTGCGAACTATCTTTAAAATATGATTTCTGGAAGCTGATAAGTGTAACCTTTCTCAAGAAAATGTTCTTAGTAAGAGCTTGATATTCCATCATCATGACATTATCATTGCATCATCACAATAACCAAAATTATGGATAACAAATTGGGTTCATGATGATAGGGGGAGCATGAGTATTGCCATCAATGAAAAATGGGGATATTGTTGGAAGATTGGTTGTTGTCATTGATGTCAACCCTAGATATTGGTTTTGGATCGCAATATTGATGAAGGTATTTGGACATGAAGGAAAATGTACATGCAGAAAAAAAAAACCCATGGATGGATAGTATACATCATTTTTTTCTGGTGGTAGGTGGCACGTCACGTGGATCCTCATGGTTGAAGAGAAATGAATTTTTGAAGATGACAAAGTGAATTGAAGAAGGAAGTACATGTAGGCCCTGAAGATAATTAAAGAAAATAATTACAAAATAAGAATGTGTGAGGTCATCCTTAATGTTAAAAGGAAGTGACATAAATGGTATAAATAAATATCATTATACATTCATTTGATAAACAAGTCGAATTTCATAGGAAATCAGAAGTAAAGAAGGTCATATTTCAAGGGAGGATGAAGTCTTTTGGTGATGTGTTCTAAGTATCAACAACATCAATATTTTTATAAATTGTTTCAGCCATCCATTTCTCTTCTAACCTCACACTTTAGGGGGCATATGTTACACACCAAAATGTCACACTTAAGTGTCGCACCTATTTACACCTAAGTGTTGCAAAGTGTCGTATGCACCTTACTAAGTGTTGAATGCACTTCGTCAAGTGTTGTATTCACCTTACTAAGTGTATCATGAACTTTACTAAGTGTTGCAACCCCTTGAAACCATGAAAGAACATTTTCCATAATCCCTAAGTCATTTTAGAGGAAGAAACCCATCATAGGAAATATGAAAACATGCCTTTTACTTGAAATTTTGACCATTTTTGGAGGGTTTTTTAAGGTCAACGCCCCCCTGCCCATGTATAGGGAGCATTCATCTCCTATCAATTCCCCCTAACCATGTATAGGGAGCATTGATCCCTTTTTTCAATGCCCTATGTTCAGTTCTAAGGGAGCATTGATGTGGTCAAAGGATGTTATAACCATCCCACCTTTTTCTAAGGGAAGAAATATGAGGAGATTCAAGTTTTTTTGGGTTAAGGATTTGAGTCACCTTACTTGGCTCTATCCTAGGAAACCTTAAGAATCCAAATCCCAACTTATGGAGTAAAATCCTCAACCATTTCCCAAAGGATATCATGATGGTTAAGCCTCTAAACCCTATATAATGAGGGGATTTCCATGGTAAAAGGGGAGGAATCCATTGAAGCATCATCATTATGATCTCAATACATTCATGCAAGGGTTGGACTAGAGAGCTTGGAAAATTTGTTACAATATCAAAGGTGATCTGTAATTTCTTTCTTTATTGTGTTTCCATTAATATAAACTTGGCCTATTCCCTTCAAGTCCATCTGTTCAAACATATGCTTGTCTATTGTTGTTTCAATCATCATAGATAGATATTTTTGGTCTAAACACATAGAGTAGAAGAATGAGATTCTTTTTTGTCCATTGCAGGTCCTATATTTCACTTAGGAGCTTGGAGATCAAGGTCATAGGTTGGAGCAGCGAGGACGACCATCGTAGAAAGGTATGCCACATTCTCTTCCTTCTCATTTTTTTTAGTAAAATATATCTAGAGGGATGTTACTCTCCACTTGTTAGCTTCTGTCTTTGGGTCAATAATGATCTTTATCCCACAGGGGAGTTCAACCTATCGACAGGTTGAAATTTCTCACAACACCTATATTTTCTTCCAACCCTGCCAATTCATAAAGATGGAATAATTCACTAATAACTTAAATATAAACTTTGTATACAAACCCATCTAAGAAATAATCTCCATGACCATTACCAATAGGTAAACCCTCTACAAAGGTTTATAATATCACTACAAACCCAAACCCATCTTAGAAATACTCTTCATGACCATAACATAGCAAAAGTTAAACCCCCGAGGTTTAGATTATCACTATAATTAGGGAAATATTATCAAGGGAAATATTTTCACCAATATTATGGTTGAGAACATGTGTTTCCTCGTTGGAGGTCACAAGTTAAAATCTAGAGGGGGGTAGGGTATGTATACCTCTATAGACTTTAACAGTCAAATTGTTGCACAGAGGGGGTCCCTTGTCCCGCAAACAAGAGGGTATCATACAACAATTTGGTAGATGGATTGGTTGTGACCTTAAAAATATATTATTATTATTGTTGTTGTTGTTGTTGTTGTTGTTGTTGTTGTTGTTGTTGTTGTTGTTGTTGTTGTTGTTATTATCATCATCAAGTCTTTAAAGCTAACATCAGCTATTTCAATTCTCATTAATGGAAAGATTTTTCTTAAGATCAAATTCAACATAGCATTTTTATTTTTTCCATTTTACCCTGATCAACTATTATTAACATACAAAATTAATAATAATAATAATAATAATAATTAGCAAATCCACACATAGGCATTGGATTTTGAATTAGAAAAATTTGATAAAAGGTTTAATAATTAAATAAAAAATAATATAGGCAATGGCCAAGGGTTTCCAAATCACTCTTCTTTTTAGGAACGAAGAAAGTGCCTATGATCTATAGGAACAAAGAAATAAATCAATGATAAAATAAATTATGGTATATTGGATTATGATTTAGCAGTGGATGATTCACAATCTAATACAATAGGTCAAGCTTTTTTAGCTTTATTTTTAACATTTGTTCAAGGATTCACTTAAAAATAAGTAAAGCTTGTGGCAGGGTTGTGGGTAAAGTAGATGGAAAGGTTTGCTTTGAAAGAAATTAAAGTTGTAATATTTTACAAGGTAAATTTTTTTCCAGGGAAAGCTTTATTAGATTTTGTTGATAAAAAATCTGGTCACCTTGATTTCCCATTTTTTGGAATAATAAAAAAATTGACATCAGAAGAAATAAATATTGAACGATCACTAGTTCATGGAGTAGCCATCAATATCAAATTCGCCAAGCATCTTGCAGATTCAAAATATGAGTCTGTATGCTCAAGATATCCATGTTTTTATCTAAAGGAGCATTTCTTCATGTGCAATACAATTGATTTCTCTCATGACACTAAGTTTCCTTGATACTTTGTCTTGGTACTCATTCTTGGTATTTGAAGTTCTCAAGAATTCTTTCAAATCCATACCCTCTTATTCATATTCCTTATTCTTACTCTTATTCCTTATTCTTCCTTATTCCTTACACTTAAGACTAAGCCACGCTAAGTGTAAGTCTCTCTAAGTATTATTTTCTACACTCTTACACTTAGTCTTATTTCCTACACTCTTACACTCTCATTCCTCCTACATTTCCTACACTTACACTCAGTCTACACTTACACTTAGTCTTAGTTCCTATTCCCCTCACCTTCGTAGGTTCCCAAGCCCTTTATGCCTCCATACCCCCTACCCATGTGACACTCTACCCCCCATGATCCTCCTTATCCCTCCATATCCCCTCCTCTTAATCCCTCTTCCCATACTTAGAATTATTTCCAATCTACTCCATGAGTTTCAAGATTCCTCTCTCCTCTGTGGGTGCACCCTCACAACCTGCCATACCTTCCACACCTGCCATAATCTCACCGACCCACCATTACTCCTCCTCTCTGCTATGTCTCTCCTACCTCCCTCCCCTTTTGTTCCATTTTCCTACTTCCCCTTCCTTAACATATTTTCTAAGTCCCTTTCCCTTTAATTATTAACCAATCACATGACGACATGTTGCATACATGACAACTAATAACACCAAGACATGTGGCATCATATCATGCTATGAAACATGACAACCAATCATCTTATGACACATGGATACTAATGAAACTATTACACCTGGCATACCATGGTATCCATTGACACTGTGACACATGGGAGATGACATGGACAATGACTGGGTGCTTATTGAACAATCATTGGGCATTCAAACTTAGTGGATGCTAACTGGGCCATCAAAATGTTTATTAATTCATGAATTTTCCCAAGGATCGAGTCTCCATAGTCTCCATAGTATCCTTTTGTTCCACATAAAAGACATTGTAAGATTTACCATATAAACATTATAATATCAATCTCCAAAATGCATGTGCGATTTGGATTTTTTTTTAAAAGGAGAATTTTAATGGAGAGCCAAGATTAATCCACAAGCTTGATGGATCACTACTGAACAACGAAATTTTGGAGGTCATAACTCAATATTAGGGCATTGTTTTTCAAAAAAATATACCTCATTGGAAAGGTAATTTGACGAGGAAGATGATGGAATAGGTTTCAAGAGGCAAATTTATGCATAATTCTACCAAAAATTGAAAGAAAAGTCAACTATGTTTTCATGGTTTGTTGATAAATCTTCTTGAAACATCGACTTTCTGAGATTAAGATCAAGAAATCCAAATCTCGCTCAAGAGGAATTGTTGAAAATATGGGATGATGAATATTGCATATAGAATGGTTTCCATGGATGAAAGGTCAAATATCTTGCTCATAAAATTAAAACACAATCCACTTTTGAAAGGCAGACAATTAAAAAAATTCAAAATAAAAGTTTATTAAAAAACTTTTATTAAAGATGAAATGGGCCCCACTTCAAGGCACAAATTTCAATGAAATAAATTCATTAATAAAAGTTCAATGAAGTATTAATTAAAGTGGTTAGTCCAAGAATAAAAGTGTGTGGAAGTTCCTAGAAATACCCAAAACCCTAACTACTTCAAGAAGTATTGGAAGCAAATTTTAAAAGAGACAGAGCAGTAGCACCATCAAAGAAAAGGTTAGAGGGAAGTAAGAAGATAAGAATAGAAAAGGTCCAACCATCAACATGCAGCCAAATCTCTGATCAACAAACAAATATATCCATTTTTCTTGCTTCTCCTTATTCTACACAATTTTTCTCAAGGCTTTATGCTTGTATTTCTGAACTGAGCATAAGGCTGAGTTCTTGAGTGTTTTTCTTGTATTCTTCCATTATTTTCTCTATAATATCATGGAGTATTTTACAGCCATAAATGTGAATGATAAATGTAATCCAAGATTGTCTAATTGATTCATGGAGATTTAGTCATTGTGTTCGACAATTTTTTTTCTTAAGCACTAGTCAATTGGTTTATACTGAATGCTTTGCAATGAGAAATATATTTCATTTAGTAAACTCCACAGAGAACTATTTTGGGGCATAGTTTTAATGATTTCTCAGATCTTGGGATTTATGAGTGTGAGTTTTTTGGAGCGTTCCTATCAAATTCTTTTCACTTTTGAATGCAAAACTCATTTAAAATTCTTTGAAATGATCAAAACCTCTTCATCTATTTTCTTGTGAGAAGATATGGATGTATCTTATACTTGCATATGATTTCTAGGATTGTGTAAATGATGTTGAGTATACATTTATTCTAATATTGAAAAATTTCTTCAATATTTTATTGTTAAGAGGTTACTTGTTGCACATAAAGAGAAGATTAGGTTATCAAGAAGCATTCTGTATAAAACTAATCAATAAGATTTTGGGGTTTTCTATCTAGCATTCTCCCCAATCAAAGAGAATCAAGATACATATTTTTTATTATGTCAGAGGAGTACCACATATATAAAAGCATAGGGGGATATTTTATCCTCGTGATATTGGTATTTGGATCTTTGTAATGTACCCAACCACCCACAGGTCATGCACTCTACTTTAAGCTTGCTTCTTAACTAATTTAAAATTTTGGTAAATGTTTAATTAATAAAGATGCATGAGATATTCACATGCAAAGATCAATATTCATGCTACCACATAAAAAAAAATGAACCATATGTCATGCACCGCAATAACCAACAAGCATGCATATTATAGATATGAATTTCATAGATAAATAAATATAAAACGAAAATAACATATACATGTAAATGAAACCATGACAGATAGAGTACTTATCTTTAATGAAATGAATCACCAAATGGCTTCATACCAAGGACGTTCCACCCAACCATAGACACTATTGTTCCAAGTCTCAACAGAAATTCCACCCCTGAGCCAGGGCTATGAGTCCACAAGGACTGTTCTAGAGTGACACTCAACTTCAAAAACCTGTCAGCACTCAAGATTTCACATGCCTCTCAGCACACACAACAATCCAAAGTACACCATATCTCTTCTACCCATCCTGCACAACCCAAGAGAATGGACCCCTTTCTCTACCATTAAGTCCCTCAGGTTGTCCACCTCCTCCCAGGGTTCCAGTGCATCTGGTCAAGAATATACGTGATGGGACTCTCAGGATTCGTAGCTGTGGGAAAAAATTAATGTATGCCAATGCATCTCAGACATGCATCAATTAATTCATGGATAGAATACACCAGCAGTCATTATTTCCAACCAAACCATGGCTCCTCTCCACAATTCATTTATCTCTCCCCGTCCAAGATCAAAATGAATGAATAATGAAGAGTGGGTGCAAGAGTGAATGAAGAGAGAATAGAATGAAAGGTGTGAACAATGAAAAATGAGTGAGTGAATGAATGAATGAAGACGAATCCCCCAAACAACCCACAAGATGGGTTTATATCCTTACTTGAAAATCAAGAACCACATGGCCTTCCCCAAGAATCTCATGTAACCACTCCTCTCCATTAAAAAAATTATGGGTAGATAAAATATAAAATAAATACTTAGCCCCGCAAGCTCCCTCTCTTGTGGAATCATAGCCCCCTATAACTCTTTTCCTTGTCCGTCTAGCAGCCAATGATGTATTCATTATCAATAATGATCAAAACATTACATTTCCTAGGCACATTGACCTCTTTTAATTGTTTGGGAACTCTGGACTTTCTATATTAACAAAATACATTATTTAATACGGGGCTCAAAAACCCAGGGTATTACATCCCCTCCCCCTTATTTTGGCACTATCCTTAGTGAATATACAAAACAGAAAACAAAATTTCAAAATTTATTCAAAAATTTGTGAGTACTCTGCCCATATGGCATCTTCATGCTACCAAATAGCATCTTCAGGACCATAGTAGGTCCACTAGACTTTTACCAACTCTATAACTCGATTCCGGAGCATTTTGACTTTTATGTCCAATATTCGCATTGGTTGGATCTGAAAGTCTCCCTCTGTCTCTACCTGAATCAAATGCCAATCAATAACATGGTTAGGATCAAGTACATATTTTTTTATCAAAGAGACATGAAATACATTATGCACATTCATGGAAGCAGGCAATTCAATCATGTATGCAACTGGCCATATTCTGTCCAATATCTCAAATGGACCACAAAATCTGGCTACAAGATTTTTACAACTACCCAACTTCAAAGAGCTCTTCTTGGGCTCTAATTTTAAAAGCACATGCTCCTCCACTTTAAATTTTGTAGTTGTCTTGTTCTTATCTACATAAATTTTCTGTGTATCTTGAGTTGCCTTTAAATTTTGATTAATTCTAACCATCTAATCTTCAATGTCCTTGAGAAATTATGGCCCAAGTACCACTCTATCTGTTGGGCTATCCCAACTCACTGGAGTATTGCATTTCCGACCATACAAAGCTTAAAATGGGCTCATTTTCATTGAAGTTTGATACTCGTTATTATAGGAAAACTCAACCAAGTGCAAGTAATCTTCCCACTTAGATGGCTTATCCATCAGATACATTCTCAACATGTCTTCAATTACTTGGTTGACTCTCTCTGTCTTCCCATATGACTGTGGATGGTATGTTGTGATAAATTTTAGATTTGTACCTAATCCTTTAAACAATCCTCTCTAGAAATTTGAAGTAAACTTTGTGTCTTTGTCTGAAAAAGTTTCCTTAGGTATCCCATGCAACCTAACAAATCTCCCTCATGTAAATTTCTGCAATATTAGCTATTGTATGAGTCATTTTTACAGGAACAAAATGAGAATCGTTTGTCAATTTATCAACCACTACCATGATTTAATCATGTTGTCTTGTTGTCTTAGGAAATTTAGTTATAAAATCAATGGTTACCACTTCCCATTTCTTCTCTGGAATTGGTAATGGTTGTAGCAAACCCATTGGGTGCCTATGCTCAATATTCACTCTATGACATTCCATACATCTGGAAATGTAATCAACAACATCTTTTTTCATTCCTAGCCAAAAGAATTGGCTTCTTATTGCTGCAATTGTTTTCTGGTAACCGGGATGTACGACATATGGAACATTATTCATTTCTTTTAATACCAAGTTCCTAAGTTCTTCGGAACTAGGAACATAAATTCTATTTTTATGCATAAGTAATCCATCTTCCTTCATCTCATATTCTTTAATTTTATGTGGTACATTTTCTTGTTGTAAGCTTTCCTTTACCTGTAGGTAATTTTGTTTTGTGACAACAACATCTAAAATTATGCTCTTTAAATCTGACTTACGCATACTAACAACTGTAGCATGCATGAGATGTACTCTTCTACTAAGTGCATCAACAACTTTGTTTTCTTTTCCTTTGATATGCTTGATGTCAAAATCATGTTCACTTAAAAATTCCAACCATATCGTCTGCCTGGAATTTAATGTTGGTTGTTAGAAAATATATTTTAGACCACTATGGTTTGTTCTTAATTCAAACCTCTTCCCCATGAGATAATTCCTCCACATATTCAAAGCGTGAACAATGGAAGAAAGTTCCAAGTCATGTGTGGCATAGTTCCTCTCATGCTCTTTAATATTTATGGACTCATAACCAATGACATGTCCATTTTGAGTGAGGAATCCAACAAGTCCTTCCTTGCATGCATTTGTACATACCACAAAACTTCCATTTGGGTCAACAATATTTAAAATAGGAGCACTAGTAAGTAATTCTTTCAACAGATGAAAGTTCTCTTCACACTCTGTTGTCCATTCAAATTTAATTACCTTATTTTGCAAAGAAGTGATGGGATGAACAATCTTAGAGAACACTACTACAAATATTCTATAGTAACCAGCTAACCCCATAAAATATGACTTCTGAAACATTCTTGGGTGTTGGCCATCCTCTAATGGCTTCAATCTTCTCTAGATCCACTGCTATAACTTGTTCTGAAATAATGTGTCCCAAGTAATGGATATGTTCTTGGTAAAATTAACACTTACTAATATTGGCATGTAATTTATGTTCCCTCAGCACTTTCAATACCAATATTAGGTGATGTTCATGTTCTTCCTCTGAATTATAATAGAAAATTATGTCATCCAGAAATACTATGACAAACTTATCCAAATAATTTTTGAATATTCCATTCATTAAGCACATAAAGACAGCTGGTGCATTGGATAGTCCAAATGGCACTACTACAAATTCATAATGCCCATACCTGGTTCTAAAGGATGTCTTGTGGATGTCTTCTTCCTTTATTCTTACCCGATGGTATCCCAATATCAAGTCTATCTTTGAAAATATAGTTTCCCCTCTTAGCTGATCAAAGATTCCATCAATTCTGGGTAGATGGTACTTATTCTTTAGAGTGTATTTATTCAGCTATAAAAATTCAATACACAACCTCAAGGTTCCATCCTTATTTTTGAAAAAGAGTACTAGTGCTCCCCAAGGTGAAACACTTGGACGTATGTACCCTTTTTTCAACAATTCTTCCATCTTCATTTGTAATTCTTTTAATTCTAGTGTACTCATTCTATAAGGTGTTTTTGATACCAGGGAAACTCCTGACACTAAATCAATATAGAAATATATCTCCCTCTTTGGTGGCAACCCGATTATTTCTTGGAATACATCTTCAAATTATTGTAGTACCAAAAATTATTCAAGGCTTGGCCCCTTTGTATTTCCTGGTTCCTCCACATGGGTTGCATACAATTGACATCCTTTTTTGAAACATCTCTTCAACTGTAAGGATGAAATATCCCTTATAGAGATGGGTCTTGGAACTCCTTTCACAATGATCTGTTTTCCTTTTTCATCAAGACATGTAAATTTCTTGTTATGACAATCTAGGACAACATGATGCTTTTCCAGCCAATCCATTCCAATTAGAATAACATAATACCCCAATGGTATAATATTTAGATCAACATTAGTATTCACACCATTAATACTTATGGAACAACCTATGACCATATCATGGATTCTCCTTTTGGTTTCAGTGGCTAGCTGTAATGTCCCCCACCTCTTAGAGAGGTGATGAGGAGACTCAGTGGCCTGG
>SNQJ01S0084575.1:64569-78659 GCA_010110895.2 Picea sitchensis | reverse complement strand
AACTCACCATAAATTCTTGTGTGTTTCATAAGTTTAATGAGCCCTTCCACCACTAGGAGAAAGAGAAAAGGGGAAAGGGGGCACCCTTGTCTAAGCCCCCTCAAAGCTCCAAATAAATTAGAAGGAGATCCATTGATGAGGAATACAAAGGAGGCTCACTCGGGATATGCTTAAGCCTATTTACTATGATTTTGGATATCACCTTATACACGACGTTGCAACAAGAAATAAGATGATAGTATTTGAAAGAGAACACTTTCTTCTTTTTGGGAACAAGGGAAAAAAACATGGAGCTCAAAGCAACCAAAATCTTCCTACTGAATTTAGATTCATGAACCACCTTAAGAAGATAATATTTTATGATCTAAAAGAAACTAGTATAGAACTCAACTGACATATCATTCAGACCAGGTATTTTACCTTTCTTCATGGCAAAAAGGGTCGACTCTAGCTCACTGTCTGAGACATCGACTTCTAATTTGTTATTCTTTTCTTCTGTGCAAACCTTTAAGAACAATCTAAGGACTTCTAACATCTTAGCGATAGGTCATCCAAAAAGATCTTTGAATAACGTGTTGAAATGTATTCTAGTCACTTATTCCTTCTCCTCAAAGTATTCATCCATTCCACCATCCTATTTGGCCACCTCCCAAATGGTACTTGATTTTTTCTTAAAATTGGCAAATTTATGAAAAAAATTTGTATTGTCGTCACCTTCTACAAGCCAAACAACTCTATTTTTTAGCCTCCAAATAGCTTCTTCCTTAGCCAAGAGATCCCATCTTTGGTTCATCAACTCCTTTAGGGAATAATCCTCCTCATCAGAGAAATCCCAAAACCATTGGCTTCGTAAAGGGTTTTAATCTTTAGCTCTGTCTCCTTAAGGGAAACTTGGGAGTGTTGATTAAATTTCACCACCCAATTTTTCGAAACTTCCTTAACTCTCAGAATATTTTCAAGGAATTGTTGCATAAATGAAGAGACTATTTTATATTAGAGGTGGATCTAGAGAGAATTTATCAAGTTTATGTAATCTTCTTCCTCTATCCAGATATGATTGAATTTCAAAGGATCTAGGGGCTTATGCTTTTTAGGCTCCATTTTCAGAACGATGGGCAAGTGATCTCAGTGACCCCCTGATCTCACCCATGATTTCAAGGACCAGGGGCATTCAACCAAGGATTCAGATATCAAAAACCCGTCAAGGCATTTAGATATCCCTTCATCACCTTTCCTGCCATTTCTACATGTTGGAAGTATCTTCAGGGGTTCTAGATCTACCAAATGTAAAGCTTCAAGGAGATGCACAAAGAAACCTTCTAGAGGGTCTTTGTGTGGGTGTGAACCCCATACTTCTCATAGGGACAATGTAAAGTTAATATCACCCACGAGGATGACATTTCCACTAAATAAGGACCAAGACAAAGACAAACCTTCCCAAAAGGGGTTTTTGTTCGTATACGGGTTGTAAAGGTTAATTACTTGGAAGGAGGAGGAGATATCTTAAGCTTCCAGTTTGAATATGATGCCCAAGTTTAGAAGAGAGGAAGAAATAGATTTAATATGAGAGCCCCAGGTTTTCAAGAGACCACTTGAAAGAGATTCATAATCTAGAGAAAAAAACAACCAATTCTTCAACCAAGGAGAGAGGGCTTCTTCTGCCTCGGAACCAACACATATTTTTTCTTGGAGGATAATAATATCGCGCATAAAATTTTATTAGTATTTTGAGGGATAGAAACTTGGGGGCACCCCTGGCCCCGCAAATGTTGAGAAACATGCAGATCATGGCTCAATGCCTGGATGGGATTTCCCTACTCTAAGGGCTCGAGTAATAGTGGCTTGCTTTCCACTTCAGATATCTTTTAAATCTTGTAATTGGGCCATCGAAAAGTGGGATTTCCTTCCCACTTGTGAACCTAGATACTTATTTAGAGTTGAACCACTGAAAATAGGTCCATCATCATTAGGTTTCTTCCTAGGGTGAAGAAGGTTACTTGAAGAATGAGGAGGACATGCTTGACTTTCCTTCCCATAAGCCTTCGAAACAACGAGTTGTTTGAACATGGCCCCCCTTTTTCCATTATCCATACTCGGGAAAGGTGATGAGGGCTTAGGGTCTTCATGGCATAACCACTCCAAACGAGGGGTAGGTTTATGACTCTGGAACCTCAAACTTAGGACTGGAAAGGACCAACGATGATCGATTTTGAGTCATCATAAAGGATAAATATCCACAGGTGAGCGGCGAAGCTTCTACAGATGAATCTCCATTCAAAGTAGAAAAATAAACAATGGGAGTAAGAATCTTACGTTGAGGATATTCTAGAGAAATATCCGTAGGATTCTTTGATTCCACCTTCACCTCTAGCATGTCTAGTTCCTTATTAATTGATCGATCCAACAAGATGTCCCTCATGGGATTTTTCTCCACTTCTTGAAACTTTGACTACATTAAAAGTATCCTAAGCCTTGATGGGTTAGGGCATCGGTCCTAAGTATTCCCCACCTTATGGAATCCATACCATCTAAAAGGTAAACACCATTAATTAATATGTTGTACCCATGAAAATCTACTAGTAACCAATTCAATTTCTTCCAACATACCAACTTACAAATCGATCTCCACCTGCACCCATGCCCATCTATGGTCAGGCTTGGTATTCCATTCTTTTTTCAGTCGGATAAATATTCCAACCTCGCTATCAATGAACTCCATAATTTGTCCATGCCAGAACACCATTGGAAGCCTCAAAAGAATAACCCACACCACCATGGATGATATTGGCTCGTTCTTTAAGAGTTAAACCAGAGGGACCCCAAATCCATTCCTGCTCGAGGATCGGGCTCATATCTTTGGAAGACTTGAAAAGGAAGGATAACCAACCCCACACTAGACAATGAAAAATTGGATGATATCCCAGTACTAGAGTCCATGATTCATTCAACCAACATTTGAGGTTCTTAGGGTGAATTGTATTCCCCAAAAACAACCTACCATTTCTCTACCCAGCAAATCTGAAATATTTTCTACAACGACATGCTCACCCACCACCATTCTCACTTTCTACTTGCACACACGAAAACACCTTTGCTTTTTCCTCTCAAGTGGAACTTTTAAGTGTGACAATTTTGGGACGAAGGGATGGTCCTAACGCACAATACTATATTTGGGCACCAGATACATTTCAGATGGGGGAGAGAAATCAACTGACTACAAAGGAAAGATTAAGGTATGTTCACAGGTAGGGAGAGCGAGCCCAGAGTTAGAGCTTCCCACAAGAGGAATTGCACCATTGCACCACCTTCCATGGTGTGAAGCCTTTCAGTACCCTCGGGAGATCCTGCGGCTCCAAAACAACCACACATCTCCATTGAGGGACCAAAATTCTCCAGAGAATGCACCTTTTGATTCTATTGGATCCCTATGAATTCTGAATATGTGTAGAAGATTTCATCATGGGTAAGGAATTCCTCTCTATAATCCATGACATCATCCTCCATTTCACGCTAGCTCGGGTTGATGGACAAAGAGCCCTCATCCCATTGCAGAACCAAACCCTTCTAGAACCTTAGACTGCTTCTTTACCATCGGGACGAAGAAACCACAGACCCAATTCAATTATATATATATATATATATATATATATATATATAGTTGATATTGAAATATTTTATTTAAAGTGGACATTGAAATCTTTTATTTATGGCTTACATTGAAAAAAAAATGTTATTAATATTTTTTTAAAATGTCACGCATCAACTCTATGTTAAGTACCAAAGGAATTACACATCTCCCTCGTACTAAGATGTATAGAGCACTATTAGTGGAATAAGAATTTTTTTACTTTCAATTATTCTCTCTCTCTCTCTCTCTCTCTCTCTCTCTCTCTCTCTCTCTCTATATATATATATATATGATTGTATTGTTTTAATAGCTTCAAGCCATGAATTTCCTACAAAATTATAAAGGAATTTTTTTTAACCGATCAAATTTTCCTTATAATTTACTCATAAATCCATTAATAAAAAGTACTTTCTAATTGTGTTTCTATGATTTACTCCCAATGTAAAATAACTTTGATTCTTTGAAATAAGTAAGATTAAGAAAATAATTAAATAAAAACTATTAAATCTTTGTTATTTTTAAATATTTATTTTAAAGTTTTGATTTAATTTAAGTTTTTAATTTTACAATAATAAATAATAATTTCATTCAATGTGAAACTCAAATGACAAATTTATGATAATATATCTACTTGAATTTTGTCCACATACTTAATCACCCCCAAAATAAAAGAGGCATTGATGTTGAAGATGAAAAACCCAAGAATTTGTTTTTACTTATATATTTTGAACCTTTTAATGCTCTATATCCCATCAATCTCACTTAAAAACTTAACCACTATTATCATGTTATTACCACCTCTTTATTTCCCAATTTATAATGATTTAAGTCCAAAGACTTTTAAGGTGAAAATGGATGAGCTCTTGGATAACAACTTCTCTATTTACATGATAATGAGCTTCTTCTCAAACCCACAAAAACCTATAAAACAAATAAAGTCACCATGTGAATGTTCTTTGTCAACATGAATGTACCTTCAAACTTGTTGGAGATAATGCCTCCATTATTGTTGTGAGTTGTTAGAGAATAATTGAGAACTTCTAGATTAGTTATTTTTCGCTAATCAGATCCACTTTCTTCGAATCTAGTTTTCTAGAAGTCGATGATCTATCTTATATATGTAACCCTGTAACCCTTTACTTGATCAATAAAATATGTGTGAATTATTCCAGTTTGGTATCAGAGCAGGTAGCTCTATGTTTAACTCCCTTGGCCTAGAATATGTGAGAGGTGAACGATTACGCCAAATTCACCAATGCCATTCTTCTCCTTCACAACGTCCTTAGTTTTTTGCTTTGCGATCTTGATGTCGAACTCGATAGCAGTGTAAAGGCTAACAAATGAAAACAAATTGCAGAAAACTATTGTAACATCTTACTCTTAAAATTGATCTGTGTCAATTGTAAAGAGTAAAATGACATGTGGAAAGGTTGACTAAACTAGTTTATTACACTTATTTTTCAATTTATAACTTATGTATCAGATCGTTGGAAAGGATGAAAGCACATTTCATGGAACCATAAATATCCAGGTCCACTAACACTGAGAAAGATGTTCAATTGCTGGAAATCATTGTACATTTGATCGACGAAGATTGTGCATAAGAAGCTAAGTGTGAATTCGTGTGGAGGTGCCTTTATTCACCTGTTGGAGGTGTCGTTGCTTTGTTGATTTCCGTTCACTGCTTGTATTTTCCATTTGTTGAGGTATTTTATTCTCAGATAAGAGAAATGTCTATGTGGAGAAGCCACCTCCTTTCTTGCTGCTGCATGAGGTAATAATTCTAAGTTTTTTTCTAAACATGGAGAATATAGTGTTGGAAAAATTTAATGGTCATAATTTCCATACCTGGAAGGTAAAGGTTCAAGTGGCAGATGATGAATAAGAATTTATGGAATATTGTAAAAGGTACGAAAAAAGCACCTATATATCCCCAAGAAATTAATTGAATGGGAGAAAAGGGAGGAAAGAGATAAGTCTATCCTTGGACTATCTCTTTCAGATTCTCAGCTTCATGTTATTGATTTAAAAACATCTTCTACATAAATGTGGGAACAATTGAGTAAGATATTTGGGGGGAAAGTTTTAAATGCAAAGTTTTCCTTACAATTACAATTGTTCAACTTAAAATGCATGATGAGACATCTTTGTCTACTCACATAAAAGATTTAAAGCCTCTTATAGGTCAGTTGGCAGAAATTGGCATTGAAGTAGATTATGATGATACAAAGGAAATTTTACTGAACAAACTATCTTCAAATTATGACAATGCTATTTTTACCTTAAGTCAATTGTCCTCTCGAGCACTGGATGAAATGATAGTTTCACTCTTAGTAGAAGAAGAGAGGATAAGAGCAGGAGACACAGAAGTCAATTCACAAACTGCAATTGCACTATTTTCCAAGGGAAGGATGAATAAAACATGAGTTCAGTTGAATGCTTCTATTGTTGAAGAAATGGACACACAACATTGAACTGAAAAATTTGTGCCAAAGATCTTTTAAAGGGAAAACTAAAAGAATCAACCAACATAGTGATCTCTGAAGACTCATCAGATACCATCTTTGAAGACTCACTAGATTTTGTTAGTGATGATGAATTCAATACAGAGCCTCTCAAACTTTTCTAGAATATAGCTATTGGTTATGTATGTTATATTTATTTTTTGTAAGATTGTGACTAGAGCATGTTATAAGCCGGTGTTTCTTGTTGTCCTTTAGTGCTCCAAGAACAACGATTACAGGTTATCTTTGTGTGTTTTTGTATGTGAAACAATGTCAAGTTGTATGATTGACTACTGGATACATTCAATATCTAAACTTCTTTCCTATATAACTGACAAATACATAGTTCGTTGTGTGTTTGACATATGGAAGTATGTTCATAGAGTGATTCAATATTGAGACTATTTTTCAGGGTAGTCAAGAATCACTGTCCTACAAATACATCATTGATGGTCAGAAGCAATTGTATCTTAAAAGGATAAAATGGTAAGTTCAAAGTTGATGGTTGAGAAAGAGCATAGTCTATGAGATTTTAGAGTGGATAGAGATGTTGCTGAAGACTAGACTAGACAGAGATCAAAGTACAACAATGTCTTTATTTTGATTTCAGTGTTGTTTTCAAATAATGTAAGCATTGGGGGAGGGTGTTAGAGATAATGCCTCCATTATTTTTGTGAGTTATTAGAGAATAATTGTGAACTTCTAGATTAGCTATTTTTAGATAATAAAATCCACTTTCTTTGGATCTAGTTTTCTAGAAGTCCGTGATCTATATTATATATGTAACCCTTTACTTGATCAATAAAATATGTGTGAATTCTTCCAATTAAACTCATGTTATTAATATTATGAAATGAGTTTGGCGATTTGAAATCATGATCTATATAGAAATAAAACATGTTATTCACTTCTTATAAAAATATCAGTGTAGATCCATCTGAACTCTGGATCTATAGTGAGCAGAGTGTGATCAAATCACTAGAGGTGAAAACCTTTCCTCCAATCCATATCGACGGAGTTAAAATGGATCTACACTATTTATTTATATATATACCATGTGTCAACTCTATGTTGAGAACACAAGGAATTACACACACACACACACACATGTCATGTGTCAACTCTATGTTGAACACACAAGGAATTACACATCCCTCTCAAGTGAAGTTGATATTGAAATATTTTACTTAACATGTGACATTAATTTTTTTAATTTATGGTTCACATTAAAATATATTTTTGTTATTAATATTTTTTGAAATGTCACATGTCAAATCCATATTAAGCATTGAATGAATTACACATCTCCTTCATACTAGAAGTAGAAAACAAGTGTAGGTGGAATATGGATTTTTTTACTTTCAATTACTTTATCTTTTGATATAAAATTATTCTACATAAAGTGGACATTGAAATATTTTATTTATGGCATAGATTAAAATATTTTTTTGTTATTATTATTTTTTTAATGCCATGTATCAACTCCATGTTTTCACGTCAAGTCTTTTTAATATAAAAAATGTTTTCACCAAGAGGGACTTATGACTCTCAGCTAAGATGGTTCTATCTGCCATGTGTCAAGAGGGACTTATGACTCTCAGCTAAGATGGTTCTATCTGCCATGTGTCAAGAGGGATCAAATCCTCAAGTATTTTTAATATAAAAAATATTTTCACCTCGAGAGACTTATGACTCTCAACACATGATAGATCCATAGTTAAGATGGTTCTACACTGGTTATATATATATGTGTGTGTGTGTGTGTGTGTGTGTGTGTGTGTGTCAACTCCATGTTGTGCATGGAAGGAACAACACATCTCTCTCATATTGAGCAACACACCATTGAAATGTTTAACCATAAGAATTTGTTTACTTTTAATTGCTTTGTGTGTGTGTGTATATATATAAGAAATATTTTATTTATGTTTCGTTCACATTGGAATAAATTTTTTTGTTAGTATTTTTTTAAATTCTAAGTGTCAACTCCATATTAAACATTAAAATAATTACATATCTCTCTCATTAAACATTAAAGGAATTACATATCTCTCTCATACTTCATACTCGTAAGTAAAAGGAACCTATCAATTTTTTTTTTAATTACTTTATTTCTCTATATAAAGAGTTGATATTCAATTATTTTACTTACGATGGACATCAATTTTTTTTTTTTGTTATTAGTATTTTCTAAATGTCACATGTCAACTCCATGTTGTGCAAAGAAGGAAATGCACATCTCCCTCATACTGAACTCGGTTGTAGAAAACACCTTTCAACACAATACTACATATTTCTTATATTATAACTTCATCATTTTACCTTTTTATATCCATTATCCAATACCATTCTTAATATAATATCATTTTTTAAATGAAACCAAGTCAATGTAACATCATAACAATAACCTTTATATGTTGTAAGAAGTAGTGACAACATGATTTCCACTCAATTTGTATACGAGGTTGTGGACATGGATGTGATAATCCATTCACAAATATCTCACATGCTTAATAACGAGTTTTTACTCAATTTATGAGTCTTAAAAAAATAACACAAACTCCATCTTATCATTAAAACTATTTGATCCTACATTAAAATAGCATAAACTCCTTATCTTATCATTAAAACTATTTGATCTGACATCACATTTTAAAGAAGATCCCATCTAAATAAATTGCATAAGATTGGCTCTTAAAAATCCGTCATGCATTCTCCCAAACATTAATGTTCTATTTCTCTGGGGATGAGTTCCTCTACTTCCATAACTACTTAATATCTCCAATAGCATAAGCTCCATCCATGAATTTTGAATTATCTGTTTATCTGTTCATATTTATTGGACGACCATCCATGAGCTCCTCACCCTTTGTGTCTTTTGCAAATTCAATGCAAGAGTCAGGATTGACGTTGAAAGGATTGCAATCAAAGCGCTAGAATTGCATTTGAATGAAATGAATGTGTTCCATTGTGAATTTTATGATTTCATGTGAGCCTTCAACAAGGGGCGACCAATATCCACCCTATTACACAACACTGAATGTTGCAGTGGATGGTGTATAGGTCGTTGGAAGCTACACACCATTGAATGTTGCAACGAGTAGTGTATAGGCATGTGTATAAACCGTCATATCTTTCTAACGACCTATACACCACCCATCATAACATTCAATATTGTGTAGCAGAATGAATATTACTCGCTTCCGATCATGAAATATTTTCATAATCACTACAGATTCAACCCTTTCATTTCACATGTGGCTTGTCTTTGGTGCATCACCTCCCTTTGTGTTAACTACAAATATGTATCTACATACTTCCATTAATGTACAACCAATCCCGATGCCAACTCCTAGGCACATAATCACAAGTCACGATGTATGTTTCTTCATGACAATAGACATCCACCATAAACGACAATAGACATCCACCATAAACTGGTTATTGAATTACTTAAGCAACATATTTAAATATGTTTTTTCAAGTAAATGTTTTTCTCCATTCCCTTGTTTTCACCACAAATTACACTTTCTTTGAGAATTTCTTATGGCAACTTTGTAGCGTGTTTGTTCACTTGGTTTTTTATGCTTATGCACTACTTGCATTCTTACATGGCCTTGTTTGTTGTTAATTTCTTGTGGGTTTCTTTTCTAATCTTCATATTTTTCATTAAGTTGTACGACAAATTTGCTTCATTCTATGTCAAACTAAAATCTCCCTATTAGTAGTCCTCATCAAATTGTGATGTCAGATCTGTTTGGTTGGTTGTTATGGAGTTAACAACAATCAAATGCAATGATCAAATTTGAAGGGTTGGTCTTAATTTTAGTTAGAAGGGTATATGTTCATGTAACCCTTTAATGATGAAAAATTTCCAAAAATAAAACATTTCAATTGATAACAGTAAATAAATTACACACTTCATAAAAAAAAATGTGTTTAATAAAATATTACATTTCCAATAAAATTTATCTCTAGTAGAGAAATTAGTGAATCCAAAATTATCAGTCTTCAAAATGATGGCTACCTGCAAAATATTAGGGGCTAAGAATCCAACCTGTGGGTCCAAGCTACAATATGAAGAATAAAAACACGGGCATGCCACTTAGACAGACATAACACTCTTTCTCCTCTGTAAGGCCTGTAACTTGCAAGGAGTCAAATAGTTTGGGCCAACTATTTCATTGCACCGCTCCACCATAAATACACTTCTATTGAATACAACTACCTAGATATTCCTCCATCCTCTATACCCATTCATGTTTCTCCAAGGTAATGGATGTTTGAAATTCATGACATATTTATCTAGCCTTAATTATACTAGCATTGACATTTTTTAAGTCACCTCAACTAGTGTTGTGTGAGGTTAGGGGTCAATCTCTCATGTAACCTTTTTAGCCGATATCGATAACATCCAAATTATTTTTTTCTGAAGTTGAGATTGAAGTTGAAATTGAGATTGATGAATGATGAAATGACTTGTTGTGTAGCCCTTACAATGTTAAAATTCAATAATTTATCCTATTCAATGCAGACCGAACTATTATATTATTCTTTGTGGTTAAGATATTTCAAGTTCCAGGTACATTTTGAAATAATGGAGGCATTCTATAAAGGTTATGCAAAATGTGGTTCAATCTGTAACTAATCTTCAAACTGCCATTACATTTCTGTACAACCAATTAACAATTACGCACAAATGACCACTAACACATTACTTTCCTGGTACAATCTCTTCATTTAATATCAATTGCATCGTTCTACAATGACTTGAAGCCACAGGTGAGTCACCATTGAGGAGTTCACACTTTAACCCTTCTTATAAAATTTTAATGTATACTTTATACTTCCTAGAAAACCAGTAAAAATGAAAATAAACATTCTTTTATACTTACAGAGTGATGCAACTTTATGTAAGGGTAAATCGAAATGCTACTACACCGGTAGCCTCCATTAATCAAGGGGATTTTGCTTTTACAACACCGGTAGCCTCCAGTGATTAAGATTTTCCCTGCTTTAGGAAAAATGTTGTTTTGTTTTATAGAAGACAATTCTTCCTTCAACAATTATATAATTTATGTCCTAACATGTTTTGTTTTGTTTTACATAAGTAAGTGCTTCCTTTAACAATTATATAATTTATGTCCCAACATGAATTGGAAAGTACAATAAAATGTTTGTCATCAAAACTGGATTCTTTGCATTTATCACAAACTGAAGCATTAACTCTGGCTAAAGGTTTTATTGGTATAACAAAAACAATTTTGATAATAACTTCTCCCTATGATTAAGTTGCCTCGATTTTACATATGAACTCTTACGAAGTAGAAGATAAAAAATGTTGTCATGAAAACATGTCTTTGTTCTTTCACCTTCGTCGTTTGTCGAGGGCATATCAAAACTTGACATGTGTCTATCAGCAATTAACAAAAACTTGACATGTGTTTGTTAGCAATTGACAAATCATTTCCCTCCACACGTTCTCTTCCTCACCGAATCCAACATGCTAGTGTTTACCCTCCACCCGTCTTCTCCCTCAGCGACTCCAACCTGATAATATTCAAAGTTTCTCCTGGATGAGTTTAGACGTGCATTCGCTCCTACAACCTTTGTTTCCAAGTCAACAACAACTACTTATGTTCTTCTATGTTCCTCTGTAGCAGTAGTGTGGATTATCATGTTGATTCCTCGCTGACATAGCCGCTCAACACTGTTCTCACGTAGATCACCCTCCTTGTTGGGGTTTCCATTATTGAAAGGGCTCGCTGGGAAGACCAACGCTGGATTCTATTAACCCTTTTTTAATGTGCGGTCCGTTTTCCTTTGTTCTGGGCCAAGGGGATTCTTCTTGTCAGCTTCACAGTTTCTTCAAGACGAAAGGTCCAGGAACTTTAATGGTCACCGTTGCAGGAATTATGTCTACTACATGTTGTTTTCCATGTTTTCCATTGGATCATGGTGCTTGCATCGGTGCTACTTCAGGGAGAGTCTGTGAAAAATCTCTAAGAATGCTTTGTATATCGATTTTTTGAGATATGAGGGGCTTCAGCGGTCTTGGCAAGCCAACGAACGTTAAGCTAACATTGTGTCGGCTTTGAAGATGGTCGTAATCAATCCATGCCTGTATGTTGCGTCCACTATTGAGCCTGAATTTATGGAAGTTCTCCCCATTCCAATAACCAACAGAATTGGCTTTCACTGATTTGAGGTTGTTGATGTCCACGCCCATATGGTTATCGTCGGGATCATCGAATTCAATACTCCAGATCATATCGAACTCCAATGCCAGCAAGTGATTGTATGGCTTCCCATCGTTGGTGACGTTCAACAAGCCCAGATACTCAGATGACACAACGCAATGCCCATGAGAGATCTATGGGCCAGCATGACGATGAAGGACATTCCCTCCCCGCCCGCGTCAGTGTGGGAATGCACCAAGCATAAAACAAAGGTAGTGCTGAAGGAGGAAAGCGTCTCGTTGTTTTTCATCTGCACAGGAGTTGAAAACAACGCGTGACCGAGACTGAAATGAAAGTGATTTCTAAAGGCGAGCACATACGTGGCCGGTTGTAAGTGGCCTTCGACAGATGATGAAGGTCGGTGGGGAGTCGTCCCCTTAAAATCCGATCAGTGGCTCCCTTAAATTTCAAGTTGATTATGAACGAGGTAAGCATATATGATGATTTATGTTTTCATTTATAACTATAAAGAGATGGCTTGTTTTGTTTATGCATACATTCATTCTACATTTTAATGTTGATATTGCCTATTCAATTTTTTTGTTAACATTTCTCAGCTCGTATTTTATATTGTTGTTAGTGATTCAATTCCAAAATTCACTTGAGTTAGCACACTTCATATCTATTAATGTATATAGTACTGAAACAATACCAGAATACATTGGGATCTCTAGCCTTTTCACCTGCATTTCGAAGGTGCCAACGCCCCGCAGTGGAGGCCATGGCTAGAGATAGTGGAAAACATGTAGAACTATCTCGAGTAGGAGAGTTTTTATCACAGAGAATCAAGCAGTAGAGTTTTTATTACAGATAATGTTCAAGATGGAAGCGAAACTGAAGAAAACACTTTGCATCTACTTGTTAGCTGAGCCCTGCATCAATTGACAACCATTGTCCAATGCTTCGAAAGGAATTTCCAAGGTATTATGCCTGCAATTTATCCCTTTATGTTAAATTTAGTATCCAAAAAAAATTAACTCTTTTGTCTTCAAAGGTCGAGCTCTGAATGATGGGACTGCCACGGTTTTTACCCAACAATATGTTATTTCCAGTGTCCAATATGAGTCTTGTTTCTAGAATTTCGCCTCAAACCAAATAGGAGGTATAGTTGGGCCCTATTTTTTGTCTTTGCTCCATCGACCCCCTTTCAACTATACATGGAACCATTGTAGTCCCATCATTCCAACACTTCCTCGAATTGTATATAGTAACCACTTCAATCCCATTATGCCCTGATTGCGTTCCGTCAGAATTCTTAATGTCCACTTCAATCACATTCTGCCTTGATTGCCTTCCTTCAGAATTCGCAACATGGTGACTTTCAAGCTGAAGTTGTTGTTCTTGATTATTCTCTTCAAACAACTCTCTGCAATATTGTCTCAATAGAATGACCATAATATTAATTGACTCTCTACAATCCATGAGCCTTCACATGAAGCCGAAGAGCAAGTCTAGAATGAAGATCACCCCGGGGGAGCCTTTGTTCTTTCCCGACGACATCCTCGAGTATTACATCAGATTATCGGTGGGAAATCCTACACAGGATTTGTGGCTCGTCATGGACACGGGAAATGATCTAGTGTGGGTGTACCTGCACCAGAAATGATAAAAGTGATTATAACGAGAGCAACAATGTCTTAAGCAAGCACTTTTATCGAAAAAGGTCATCATATGCATTAATCCATGAGCCTTCACATGAAGCTGAAGAGCAAGTCTAAAACG